>ML256222.1:772-84564 GCA_005239495.1 Nicotiana undulata | reverse complement strand
TTGCTTAGCCTTACGTCGCCCTTCCAAAGCATCTCAGGAAGGCGCCGCGTAACAGATACCATGACTAAAAGAAGGATGAAGGTACTAGCTGCAATTCCCTGAGAAGAAATCACCCACCTTCCCAAAATAGAAGATACCCATCCAGCCACCGAAACGTCCCTATCATTTTGTGATCATTACCCAGAACCTGATCAAACATTAGCAACATTGACATACAAACAACCATCTCTAATCAACAAAGAAGAAAAAGAAATCAAAGAAAAGCACAACGTGATGATAGAAAAGCAACAATGGTCTCAAACCCCGATCACCCGCTTGAATTACATGGTCCATGCTCAACTTCTCACCAGAGAGTCAGAGACGAACAAAGAGAAGCAAATCAGAAACCTACAGAAAATCAAGACAAAATAAACTGAAATATATAAACTACCTATCATAGGAAAGCAACGATGATAGAAGGTACTGGTAGTGAGTGAGTTATATAGTAACAGATTGCCGACAATTTAAAACCAAACAATCGCTCCAGATTCACTGCTCAGAGACTACCCACAGCTGCAAGCACAGGAAAAAAGGCAACAGTTAAGTGCAAAGTTGGCGAATCCACTGATGACCAGACCAAAGAAGCATTGAAGAAGTCAAGTAAAAGAAGTTGATGCGAGGAATAAAAGGATATTGGCATCAAAATAGCATATAAGATGAAATTAGAGATATCAGATCCAAAGCATTGGTCTCCACGCTGTGGTTGTCCCCGACTTGTAACACAGCACTGGAATAGATCACAGAATCGTTTTATCTGAAATTGCAAGTCAGCAGGGGAGCGAAATTGCCAGAGAATTCAGGGGATTGATAGCTCAGATAATGTGGAAAATCAGTGTACACCAGCGCACCTTTCAAAACAGGAGGAGGAGCTCACGTATATCAGAAACACAAACTTACAGCTCCAAATACCATCCAGGAAAAAAGAACAGAGTACTTAATTGCATAGAGGAATCTCAGGCCTCATTTGTTAAGATTAAGACGTCTGAATATCAAGATGTGTATTAAGATTAAGACATCTGAATTTGAATACACATCTGAATATATTAAGATGTGTATTAAGATCTGAATAAAAATAATTAAGACTGTTTGATTTTTAACATCTGAATGTATAAATTTATCTTTATTTGAAAATTAATAAACATAAAATTCAAATCAAATACTAACTAATCTAAAATTCTATCAATAAAATATATAATTTTTTAAAATATGATAGTTGTTGGTGGTGATGGTAAACGGGTGATAGAGGCGATGCTTGGTTGTAATTTTGGTTGATGATGGTGGTTTATGCTAGTAGCTAGTAATAATTGGTAGTGGTGGCGATTATGATTGAGGATGGTGGTGGTGGGTGGTGATAGTTAATAATGGTGGGTGGTGGTAGTAGTTGTGACCGAGAAAAGTGGTGGGTGGGTGGTGGTAGGTTATAATAAATGGGCAGTGTCAGTTGTGGTTGTTGATGGTGATGGGGTGGTCAGTTGTGCTAGTTGAGGCGGATGAGTGTTGATTGTGGGTGAGAATGATATATGGTGGTCGGAGTGGTGGGGATAGTGGGTGATGATGGTCGATAATGGTGGCGGCTATGATTGGGGATGATGGTAGCGTGATGGTGGTGGAGACGGTGGTGGTGGTGGGGGTTGGGGTGGTGGTTGAGTATGGTGGTGGTGGTAGTTGATAATGGTAGGCGGTGGCGGCAGTTAATAATGAAAATGTGATAGCATCTTAATGAAATTAAGTCTCTGTTATAGATCTTAACCATACAGACCTATTCAGACCCATTAAGTGGTTGTGAAGTAAAAAAAACAAACACTTAATAATTAAGACCTGAATAATTAAGATTCAGACTTTAAAAACAAACGCACTTAATGTCTGAGATCTGAATAATTAAGATTCAGACATTCATTAAGTGCAAACAAATGAGGCCTCACACAACCCCAGAATCGTCCAAAACCTGAAAGCATGCTTGATTCCCCAAAATTGCATCTAGAATGGATCTCACCAACACACAGTTGAGGGATTGCAAAATCTGAGAAACCAGAAGCAATAGCATGATAGGAATAGCAGGTTTAATAGAGACTGACACCAAATAAAATGAAGATGAAACTTCTTATCTGCTGCCAATGTTGTCAACATAAATGTTGAATATTGGAAACAAAAGTAATTTCAATCGAAAACAAATTTTTTTTTAAAAATTTAAAAGGACTCGTAAAGTTGAAACAGGGAAGGGAAGAAATAAGAACATTGAGAAACCATGAGGTTACAATCCTCAAAGGCAGGCTATTTATTAAGTAATTAGTGGGTGAGATACCATGGCTATGATTAGGGTACTAACTGCAATTCCACGTGAAGAATCACCCACCGGAAGTCACATTAATCATCATCAAGTCCACCGGAAGCCCCTAATCATTCTCCTACAATCGTTACTCAGACCTGATCAAACAATGGAAACGTCTGACCTACAAACAATCAACAAAGAAGAAAAAACAGAACTAATTGCAAACCGAACCTCACACCAGAAAAAGAAACTCCAAAGAGGCCCAGCCTGCATTCCATATCACATATCCCAAATAAATTACCAATTGAATGAGAGAAAGCAACGATACGAAGCCAGAAGGCAGTGGAAGCGAGTGAGACTTATATAACAGAAGAAGATGGAAGAGAAATCAAAACCATAAGCGATCGATACCGGACAAACTGCGACTTCAGGAAAGAAGGCATCACATCATCTTCACAAAATACTACAAACGAGAATCGTGTAAATAAATACCAAAAACCGACATCACCAAACATCTCTGCAGCCTCAAAGGAGAGAACACCAATTCTAATTACAAAACTGAATCTCAAATCAAAAAACCTCAAACGTATAATCTCTGGGGCCGAACTCAAATTCTCAACAGCGACAATCTACGGATTGAAAACCACAAACCTAGCAGGGAAATCACAAGCTCAGCGAACAAAGAAAACAAACTGGGATGGAGGAACTGTATAACTGGAGAGTGTATTTATAGAAGTTATGAGGTTGGATGGACGGCTGAGATTAAGGTATGAAGATACCGCGTTGCGTTCGGGCTACGAGCGGATGTATTTGGACCAAAGAGTACTTCAAAGGCGGTGGTAACGTCGGCGTCATTGAGTGGTATTAAATTTTGCAATATTTCCCATGAACTATACGTGGTCCACAAATAATCTTTTATTTATATATAATGGGAGAGGCAAATAAAGCTTTTCTATTTATATATAATGGGAGAGGCAAAGAAAACTTAGAATTACAAGTGGCTTAACATTACATTGACATATATCTTTTTCGGTCTAAAATAAATAATTTTTTGGATATTTTTATATAAATTAACAAATTTACATTTTAGCATTAATTAGTAATAAAATTATTTATATATAAGGAGAGAGGCAAAAAAAACTTAGAATTACAAGTGGCTTAACATTACATTGACATATATCTTTTTCGGTCCAAAATAAATAATTTTTTGAATATTTTTATATAAATTAATAAATTCACATTTTAGCATTAATTAGTAATAAAATTAATTATATTAAATTTTACTATCTCACATAAACACTCCTAACATATATTCTTACACTATTTACTTCAATGTTAAATAGGAGAGGTAAAGAAAGCTTAGGATGACAAGTGATTTAATATTACATTGACATATATTTCTTCTCGTCCAAAATAAGTGATTTTTTGGATATTTTTACACATATTAAGAAATTCTTATTTTAGCATTAATTAGCAATAAAATATTCATATTAAACTTTACTATCTCACATAAATACTCCTAACACATATTCCTACACTATTTACTCCAAGGATAATGTAGGGGAAAAAATAATTAATTCATTCTTAAAATCTGGAAAAATCACTTATTTTGGACCACAAAAAAAAGCCAAAAAAATACTTATTTTGAATCGAAGAGAGTATAAAATTTTTGGACAATTCTCCAACTTTATTGCAGATTCAAAATTTATTTTAAAAATGTAAATTTTTTAATTGGCAGTTATTTCAATTTTTTTTAAAAAGTAAAAGTTTCAAACTTGGCAGTTAATTTCTGCCAATTTCAAAAGTTTATTTAATTTTTTTTAAAAGGTAACAACGTCAAACCTAGCAGTTACAATAACTTTAAACACGTTCTTTCTGCCAATTCCAAAGTTTATTTATATAGTTAATACTTTTTACTTTTTACACAACGAAAGAAGGAAAAACTAAACCACACGACTCCATAATTCCCAAACGTGGGATTGCAGTAACAATCCTAATCTACCTCCAATTCTTCACTTCTCCACGTTCTCCCGTTACTATGCTCTTCAAACTATTTTTTCATTCTCTCTTTACTATGCTCTGAATTCATCAAATCTTTCAGATATATTGGAAGATACAGTTTCAAAGGTCTCAACTTCCCGTGGATTTTATGATTCTTCTTTTATTTGGTAGATCTGCGTAGATGTAAATATATAAGGAATCTCCATGGCCAACAAAAAAACGCTCCCCAAAAAGGCACGGCATGAAGATCAATGTTAGCGAGAAAGAGAAAAACGATATTATGGCGAGTAATGTTTATGCCAAAGATGGTAATATTCTTCGGATATTTTCACTTTGCTTGTGTACAGTCAACTTTCTGAAACTATGTTCTCTTTTTTAAGTCCAAGTATGATTATTCAGCCCACAACATCAAGTTTTATGCTTAGAAGATATTCTTTTTCTTAAGAAAAAAAATTATACTTATTATGATGATTTCATAATGATAAAGACAGATTTCATTAACCGTAAAATATTAGAAGGTAGGCAATTTGAAGTAATACACTCACAATTTACTCCAAATATTATATAAAGGATAGTAGGCGTTTGGCTTATCTTGAGTTTTTAAATTATTAACTCATTCTCTATTTTGAGTGGTAAATTATATAGATGCTCTATTCATATGTTAATTAGTCAAGTTGTGCATGTTTATAGGCCTCAATGCAACTCCGAATGTTGCCAACACAACAAAGGGCTCGAGTGTGGCTGCTTTTAAATTGGGAGTTGTAGGCCTTGTTGTGAGGCTTCCTATTGCTAATGACAATTCCTCTTCTCTTTATGAATATGTTATCTCCAAAATAAGTATTAAAGTGACTGAATTGGTTGCACCCCACTTTAACAGGCCACAGAAGGAAGAAACATTGCTGGGGCTTCAATAATTGTTGGTGCTGATTTGAATGCAAGCAAATTTGAGCAAGGTAAAATAATCATATTTGTGTGCTCTTTCTTTATCATTAGAATTTTCAATTTTTAATCTATTGAGCTTTGTTTCTTTCGTTAGTCATCCTACTGTCTAAAAAATAAAATTACTTATGTTATTTTGCAGCAAAAAAATGTAGTGTGATGTAATGTATTAGTTTATATTAGAAAAAATTAAGTGAAAGTCTATTATTCCTTTTTAAATTTCTTAAATGTTTGATATGTAATTGCTGAGATTATTGGTGGTTGAGTGAAGGGTGGAGTGCACAGCTCAAATTTAAAAAAAAAATATTCATTTCAAAGTAAAGGAAGTATTTTGTAGTTTTAGATAGATAGGACACTTATTTCAGTAATATATTTATTTTGAAGAAACTAATTATACATGACACAACATTTTGATAGGTGTGGTTACTTAAATGAGTGCGTTTTTTAACCAAATTGCAACTTGCTTTTCCTAATGTTATCTTTTTAGTGGAGTAATGGACAAACATGCATAAAACCCCACTTAAGAGACAGAGAAGTGCCTTACAGCAGTCCTATTGTATAGCCATTAGGTAACAGAAGAGAGAATTGAAGGGATGTGTGATTCTGAATATGATGTTCGTCATCATGCAGTAATGTAGATAAATAGATATTTTAGCCTTTTAAGTCTTTGTTTTTGTAGCATGTCTTTCAATATTGAAATGTTTATGCATCAACTTGACATAATAGTATACTAAAGAAAAGTAGTGAAATTTGATATAGAATAAGAAAGGAGAACTCTAGATCTAAAATGTGGAACCCAACAATATGAGTAGCGGAACAATAACCAGCTGAAGCCTAAATTATTATGATTATTTGTTGAAGTGAAACTTTAGTAAAACATCTGGTCGTTACTAGGTGTAGGGTAGCCAGAGGACAAATGGCGATTCATATCAGTCAAAGCATGGAAGAAATAAATAGAGTTGTGTAACGCAGCCAACTGAGTAGTAGCTAACAGAGGAGAAGATATTAGAATTTCACCTAGAATGTCTTAGGTATAACCTCCTAACGTGAGGTTGCGCTTCTAAATTGGTATGGCAAATTGACTTGGTGATTTTTTTCTCTGCCGCTTTTCTGTTGTAATTCCTTCACCTTTTTGTTGTCTAATGAACTTGATTTTAACAAAGAAGTTATGGTGGATCAAAAAGAATATAGCTTGGATTGATATAAAATGTAATCTCAGAATCATATAATTTTTTTATATTTCCTTACGGGATTTTCCTTAATTGTATCGTATACCAGCCTTTAAGTAATATTATTGTGGAGGATAGACTGTGAGGACAATGTTATTTATGTTTTCTTATAATTTCTTGCAAACATAAAATGCTTTTCCGGATCGCCAAACTAGCCCACTGTTATAATACAATTATGGAGATTTTGTTCATTATCAAATTCTTGCCTATATTTTCATTGTGATTTGATGTCTAAGTTTTGAACTTTTTGTAATATTGGTAAGTTCTCTTCTTTATAAATCTTCATTTCAATGTGGGTCAATAATATGAAAAAGATTATAGCATGTCTAGAATATTACTTTTTGTAGGCTATAAATTTATGGAACTTGTTAGTTCCTATCTCCTATTAGAATTCTCTTTATGTATGGATATAAAATTTGAGAACTTTGTATTATTTTCTACTTTAGTTTTTGCAAATAATTTTTCTATATGTAATTTTTATGTCATATATCCATAGTTCTTTTAAAAAGGTATTGCAATAAATAAAGTGTCACTGGGCACTTTATATAATGCAATATGTAAGAGTCGCCCAGAGGGAATATTGGAGTCGGGACAACAAGTAACAAAAGAGTTGACCGACACTAAACATTCGTATAGTCGTTGTCTTAAATGCATATTTTTACTTAATGAAATCACCTAATCATCGTAACTTAAGTCATATTTGAATCTCATTGCACATGACACAATATCTTACGGTAATTTTGTAATAACCAAAAATTTTATATATACTGATTAACTCAAGAGTTTTAAAATTTATTTAAATAGTTAGTGGGTCTAATTTATTATTACATCTATTGGTTGGATAATAAAGTAGTTGGGATAAAATATATAGTAAAAAGTTAAAGCTAGGCCCATATATGTATATTTTCTGGTGGCCCACATGAAAAGACCTAATATACAGTGGTCTTAGTTAAATACAAACAAAGAAAATAAAAGAGTACAAGAGAGATAGAGAATTTTAGTGGACAGCGGAAGACTGAAATTTTCGGTGAAGGAGAACAAAGTTGACAAACAGGTTTTCTTTTCTTATTTCTCGTAGTAGTATATGATATTGATTTTTTGCACATAATTTATTTGGTTAAGTATACCAATTATTGGAAGACAAAGAAAATCATATAACAGTAATTATTTGAAACTTGGTATAAAAAGTTATATTGCCATGGGTGAAGAAAATTGATGATCTGCTAGGAGATTGGTCTTTACATTTTGTGATAATTCTGTAATGATTAAATAGTAGTGAATTAGACATAATATACATGGGATTTTAAAACTGATATAGAGAACAATTATTTACTCTTCAGTTCGTTCCTTCCAATTTTAAATTAGGACCATGATTTTGCAGTGACTATGAGCTTGCAAAGTTTAAGGGTAAGGAATGTGAAAATTTAATCATGATTTAATGATTAGGTTCAATGATTAAGAATTGTAATAAGGAGGTTGGGTGAATTACCACTGTAATGTATTATGTATCCTAACACTATTTTGGTATTTTTCATTCTCGTTCTGTGTTTAACGAATTGAATACAGAGTTTTATTAATTGGACTGGAGGTCGACTTTGATTTCATTAAATTATGAAAAAATTTCACCTAGACTAATTAGGGTGTGTTATTCAATATTTTGGATAGATTGAGGCCATTGGAGGCCATTTGGTTGGTATTCTAGTCGTTACAAGGTTGAGGAACTTCTCGTTAGCGAGGTAAGTGAGACTTTAAGCTTTGGTATTTGCTTTTCTGAAACCCGTTTTGAAAGTGTATTTTTCTCTGCCTGGTCCTTGTGTTGGGACAAGCGTGCGCTTGACATAATCGGTAGTCTTAGACCAGCGGCAAATATATTATTTTAATTAAAGTACAACAAAAAGAAAATATTACTTTATAAGTTGTTTGATAGTTTGGTACGGCTGTACGCCATGATATTGAGTTTAATACGGCAGTGCGCCATGGTGTTGAGTTTGATACAGCTGTGCGCCATGATGTTGAGTTTGATACGGCTGTGCGCCATGATGTTGAGTTTGATACGGCTGTGCGCCATGATATTGGGGCATTGTGTATGCCTTTGTACATCACCTGAGCATTGTGTATGCTTAATTGAGCAATGTGTATGCTCTATTACATATTCGAGGCATTGTGGTGTCGTTGTGGAACCGTAGGTGTGTTGGTAAATTTCTTTCACTGCAATTATGATAAGTCCTTAGTGGGTACTGTTGTTGGTTACTTCTTAAGAACTCCGGTGATACACATAAATTGAGTTATTGTATAGTTATCATATTTACTATATCATTCTTGTTGTGGTGTATTTGTATTTTCTAACACTTATTCCAGAGGTATTTAAAGTGGCGGGTCGAGGATCTTACTGGGTTATATTTACGTATAACTCACTCCTTACCTGCATCTCTATGCAGATACCGTTGCGAGAAATAGAGCTAGTGGCTGACGAGTTCGTTGAGTGGGTCATATTGTTGAGGTGAGCCGCTGCATTATCAGTGGAGGCCGTTGTTTCAGCTCTACCTATCTTATGTCTATTATTTCTTTCGGGTTTGCATGACTGTCACTTAAACTTCTACTACTCTATTAGATGCTCCACATTCTTAGTGTGTAATTTGGGTTAGAGATTTAATATTTGAGTGCTCTTTAGAGTATAAATAAATTAGGAGTTTAGTCGAATAATTATTTCGTATTTAATAATATTTAATGCGTTTGGGCTAGTACGTGTTTCTCTCAATGCTTATATAATAGGTAAAGAGTACATGAATTGGTTTGCCTAGCGGGAAATATAAGCTAGGTGCCAGTCACGTCTAGGGGATAGTTTGGGACGTGACAAAGTTGGTATCAGAGCCTAAACTTTAAGTCCCGGGTCATGGAGCAGTGTTTAGTAGAGTCTTGTTCATGGTTATGTAGGCGCCCATACTTATGACCTTTAGGATACTTAGCATTTAGGATGTTTTCCCTTCTTTCATTCCTCTATCGTGCGTTGAGATAACTTGAGTATGACTTTGGATTGTTTATTTCGCAGATGGCTAGGACACTCACACCTTCTCTGCTAGACGTGGTGCTGTACGGGGTACTACCCGATGTAGTGGTCAAGTTGGGGCTCATCAGACTAGAGCTCAGGCTAGTAGACAGGCCGCTCCTCACCCTGAAGTTGTGAATACGGGTCAGTCCCAAGCTATGCCAGATCGAGTGCTAGAACAAGTGGTTCACGATGCTCCACCACCAGTCCCAGTTGATGTGCCTAATGTTACCTTACCTGCAGATGCAGTGGTGAGGTTGTTGAATGTGTTAGAGGCGTTAGTGCCTACTCAGGGTGGACTTCCGGCTCCCCAGACTACTTTGCAGGCGCAAGCAGAGGTTCAATTGAATGTTGCAGCTCTTCATATGACCCCTCAGCAGGTCGTCAGCCAGTTGCAAATACAGGGCAGTCTAAGGATCTTAAGAATTTCATGGATCTTAAGCCACTAGAGTTCGATGCCATGCATGCTTCTATTGAGCCTCAGAAGTTCATTCAGCGTCGTAAGAAGATACTATCTACTTTGGGGCTGAAGGATACTCGAGAGGTGGAATTTGCCACTTTTCTATTTTCAGGATCTGCAGAGTCATGGTGGAATTCAATTCAGAGAGGTAGAAAAGCAGGGTTGCCACTTATGACTTGGTCAGAGTTTTCAGCTATGTTTATGGATAGGTTCGTTCCACTGAGCAAGCGAGACGACATGAGACGTCAGTTCGAGCAACTGCGCCAGGGCAGTATGACGGTTATAGAGTATGAGGCTAAGTTCACTGATTTAGCCAGTTATGCACCTTTCTGGTTGCAGATGAGCATGAGAAGGTGAGGAGGTTCGTGGATGGGCTCGAGCATCGTTATCGAGGTCCTATGGTTAGAGATGTTCGAGGTGTCTCGTATGAAGAGGTAGTGGATACTGCTCTCCGTTATGAGTCTTATCAAGAGAGGGACAAGACTGAGCGAGAAATCAAAAGGGCTCGTAGTGCAGACGGGTTTAGTGGAGCTCCATCTGGGGGCAAGAGTGGTTTTAATCGTGGGCAGTCCAGACCTACTCAGTCAAAGTCAGCGGTGCAGTCTTCTAGGAGTACTTATCCAGCTAAACAGAGGCAGCATCAGATACAGGGGAAGGATAATGGCTCATATCAATCAGGTCAACATCCGAGGTGTTCAAATTGTGGTAGAAATCACAGTGGTCGTTGTTTTGGAACAGACGGGGCTTGTTTTACTTGTGGTCAAAAAGGACATATTGCTAAGTATTGTCCTAGAGGATATTCTGCTACTAGCCATGCTACTCCACAGCCGCAGATAAAGTTCACAGGTACACAGACTCAGACTCAGCCAGCTAGAGCCGCTCCACAGGTTGCTCGTGCACAGGGTCGATAGGGTGCACAGACTGCTCAAGGAGCGGGTGGACCGCCGAGATTCTTTGCTATGTCCAGACAGGATGCCGAGGCATCTAATGTAGTAGTCACAGGTATTATCACTATTGGTTCTTATGGGCTTACGCTCTAATCGATCTTGGTTCTACGTATTCATATGTATCTCCATCTTTTTCCATATACTTAGAACGAGGAGTTGAGTCTCTTAATGTGCCTTATGTTATGGTGACCCCAGTGGGGGAGACTATATCTGTGGATAGAGTCTATAGAGACTGTGTGATATTTATTCAGGGCAGGGACACCGTGGTTGATCTACTAGTATTGCCTATGTTCGACTTTGACGTAATTATGGGTATGGATTGGTTAGCGTCATGTTATGCTTCATTTGATTGTCATTCAAAGCTTATACGTTTTGATTTTCCTAGAGAACCATGTTTAGTGTGGAAAGGCATAACTCATCTGGCTCAGGGAAAGATAATATCCTATGTAAAATCACGCCGAATGATTAATAATGGGTGTTTGGGTTTTATTGCTACCGTTCATGATACGCGCTTGGAGGATGTTACTATTGATAGTGTTCCAGTGGTTCGAGAATTTGCTGATGTGTTTCCATAAGATTTACCCGGGCTGCCTCCGACAAGAGAAATTGAGTTCATTATTGATTTGGTGCCAGGAACTCAACATATCTCTATTCCTCCATACCGTATGGCTCCAGCGGAGTTGAGAGAACTAAAGGTTCAACTTCAAGAGCTACTTGATAAGGGATTGATCAGACCTAGTGCGTCGCCTTGGGGTGCACATGTGTTATTTGTTAAAAAGAAAGATGGAACGATGAGAATGTGTATTGATTACAGGCAGCTGAATAGGGTGACGATCAAGAATAAATATACGTTGCCACGTATTGATGATCTATTCGACCAACTACAGGGTGCAACTCACTTTTCAAAGATTGACCTGAGATCAGGTTACCATCAACTGAGAATTAAGACCGAGGATATATCCAAGACAGCGTTTTGGACCAGGTACGGGCATTTTGAATTTTTGGTGATGTCCTTTGGGCTTACTAATGCCCCCATAGCATTTATGGACCTCATGAATAGGGTATTCAATCCATTCTTAGATCATTTTGTGATTGTATTTATTGATGACTTTTTGGTGTACTCTCGAAGCGAGGCAGAACATGAACAACACTTGAGAGTTGTGCTACAGACACTTAGGGAGCGAAAGCTTTATGCCAAGTTCTCAAAGTGTGAATTTTGGTTGGATACAGTTTCCTTTTTGGGGCATGTGGTGTCACGAGATGGGATTCAAGTTGATCCAAAGAAGATAGAGGCAATTCGAGATTGGCCTCGTCCCACTACTCCTACAGAGATACATAGCTTCTTAGGCCTAGCTGGATATTATAGAAGGTTTTGTTGAGGGTTTCTCAAAGATAGCCACTCCATTTACTCGATTGACTCAGAAGGGTGTTGCATTTCAGTGGTCAAATTAGTGTGAAGAAAGTTTTCAGAAGTTGAAGACCACATTGACTACAACTCCGATTTTGACACTACCTACAGGTGCAGAGGGTTTTACTATTTATTGTGATGCGTCTCGAATCGGTTTAGGTTGTGTGCTGATGCAGAATGGCAAGGTTGTAGCTTATGCTTCTCGGCAGCTAAAGAACCATGAAAAGAATTACCCAACTCATGACCTGGAATTGGTTGCGATCGTATTTGCACTTATGATCTGGCGTCACCATCTTTATGGTGAGTCGTGTGAAATCTACACTGATCACAAGAGTCTGCGATATATATTCAAGCAAAGAGATCTGAATCTGAGGCAAAGTCGGTGGTTAGAATTACTTAAAGATAATGATCTTACTATTTTATATCATCCTGGGAAGGCGAATGTGGTGGCAGACGCCTTGAGTAGAAAGTCTATAGGTAGCTTGGCCCGATTTACTGTTGAAGAACGACCTATGGTTGTGGATAGTCAGACATTGGCCAATCGGGGGGTGCGTATTGACCATACATTGCCAGGCAGATTACTTGCGGGTTTGGTAGCACAATCATCCTTGGTTGGACAGGTCAAGGCTCGTCAATTTGAAGATCCCCATCTAGTTAGACTCCGAGATCGAGTGCAGAATGGTGGTGTTAAGTCATTCACTATTGATAATGAAGGTGTGTTACAGCGACATGGTAGATTGTGCATCCCCATGGTGGGTGATGTAAAACAGTTGATTCTTGAAGAGGCTCATAGCTCCCGTTACTCTATCCATCCAGGTGCTACTAAAATGTATCAAGACTTGCGTAAATTGTATTGGTGGAAAGGTATGAAGTATGATATCTTGAAACATGTGACTAGTTGCTTAAATTGTCAGCAGGTGAAATATGAACACCAAAAACCAGGCGGTGTGATGCAGAACTTAATTATCCCAGAGTGGAAGTGGGAAAGGATTACTATGGATTTTGTAGTTGGGTTGCCACGTACTTTTAGGAAACATGATTCAGTATGGGTGATCGTGGAAAGACTCACAAAGTCCGTGCATTTTATACCGGTTCGAGTTACCCACATTGCAGAACAGTTAGCAGATATTTACCTCCGTGAAATAGTTCGACTTCATGGTGTGCCTATTTCTATAATATCAGATCGGGGTGCACAATTTACTGCTGAATTTTGGAAGTCATTTTAGAAGTCTTTGGGTTCTCAGGTTGAGTTGAGCACAGCTTTCCATCCACAGATGGACGGACAGTCCGAGCGGGTTATTCAGATCTTGGAGGACATGCTTAGAGCTTGTGCAATTGATTGTGGTGGTCATTGGGACGATCAATTGCCGTTAGCAGAGTTCGCTTATAATAACAGTTATCAGTCGAGTATACAAATGCCGCCGTTTGAAGCTTTATATGGTCGTAAGTGTCGTACACCCGTTGGGTGGTTTGAACCCGGTGAAGCACAACTATTGGGTCCGGATTTGGTTCAGCAAGCTTTGGAGAAAGTTGTATTGATACGAGAACCACTCCGGACGGCTCAAAGCAGACAAAAATCCTACGCAAATAAGAGAGTTCGTGATTTGGAGTTCATGAAAGGAGAAAAAGTCTTTTTGAAGGTGTCCCCTATGAAAGGAGTCATGAGATTTGGGCGCAAAGGTAAGCTAAGTCCGAGGTATATTGGTCCGTATGAGATTTTAGATCGAATCGGGTCGGTGGCGTATAAACTTGCCTTGCCTCCAAGGTTGTCTGCGGTTCATCCCGTATTTCATGTGTCTATGCTTAGACGATATGTTCGTGATGATAGTCATAAGATTCAGCCAGAGGATGTGGAGCTTGATGAGAACTTAACTTATGAAGAAGGTCCGATAGTTATTCTTGATAGGCAGGTGCGGCAATTGAGGTCGAAAAAGGTTGCTTCAGTAAAAGTATTATGGCGTAACCATCCAACATAGGAAGCTACGTGGGAGTCCAAAACGGACATTCGAAGCAAGTACCCTCAGTTGTTTGAGATGTCAGGTACACTTTCTAACTCGTTCGAGGACGAACACTTGTTTAAGTGGGGGAGAATGTAATAACCGAAAATTTTATATATACTGATTAACTCAAGAGTTTTAAAATTTATTTAAATAGTTAGTGGGTCTAATTTATTATTACATCTATTGGTTGGATAATAAAGTAGTTGGGATAAAATATATAGTAAAAAGTTAAAGCTAGGCCCATATATGTATATTTTCTGGTGGCCCACATGAAAAGATCTAATATGCAGTGGTCTTAGTTAAATACAAACAAAGAAAATGAAAGAGTACATGAGAGATAAAGAATTTTAGTGGACCTTGGACGGCGGAAAACTGAGATTTTCGGTGAAGGAGAACAAAGTTGACAAATAGGTTTTCTTTTCTTATTTCTCATAGTAGTATATGATATTGATTTTTTGCACATAATTTATTTGGTTAAGTATACCAATTATTGGAAGACAAAGGAAATCATATAACAGTGATTATTTGAAACTTGGTATAAAAAGTTATATTGCCATGGGTGAAGAAAATTGATGATCTGCTAGGAGATTGGTCTTTACATTTTGTGATAATTCTGTAATGATTAAATAGTAGTGAATTAGACATAATATACATGGGATTTTAAAACTGATATAGAGAACAATTATTTACTCTTCAGTTCGTTCCCTTCCAATTTTAAATTAGGACCATGATTTTGCAGTGACTATGAGCTTGTAAAGTTTAAGGGTAAGGAATGTGAAAATTTAATCATGATTTAATGATTAGGTTCAATGATTAAGAATTGTAATAAGGAGGTTGGGTGAATTACCACTGTAATGTATTATGTAGCCTAACACTATTTTGGTATTTTTCATTCTTGTTCTGTGTTTAACGAATTGAATACGAAGTTTTATTAATTGGACTGGAGGTCGACTTTGATTTCCTTAAATTATGAAAAAATTTCACCTAGACTAATTAGGGTGTGTTATTCAATATTTTGGATAGATTGAGACCATTGGAGGCTATTTGGTTGGTATTCTAGTCGTTACAAGGTTAGGGAACTTCTCGTAGCGAGGTAAGTGAGACTTTAAACTTTGGTACTTGCTTTTCTGAAACCCGTTTTGAAAGTGTATTTTTCTCTGCCTGGTCCATGTGTTGGGACAAGCGTGCGCTTGGCAGAATCAGTGGTCTTAGACCAGCCGCAAATATATTATTTTAATTAAAGTACAACAAAAAGAAAATATTATTTTATAAGTTGTTTGATAGTTTGGTACGACTGTACGCCATGATATTGTGTTTAATACGGCTGTGCGTCATGGTATTGAGTTGATACGGCTGTGCGCCATGATGTTGAGTTTGATGCGGCTGTGCGCCATGATATCGGGGCATTGTGTATGCCTTTGTACATCACCTGAGCATTGTGTATGCTTAATTGAGCATTATGTATGCTCTGTTACATATTCGAGGCATTGTGGTGCCGTTGTCGAACCGTAGGTGTGTTGGTAAATTTCTTTCACTGCAATTATGATAAGTCTTTAGTGGGTACTCTTGTTGGTTACTTCTTAAGAACTCCGGTGATACACATAAATTGAGTTATTGTATATTTATCATATTTACTATACATTCCTGTTGTGGTGTATTGTATTTTCTAACACTTATTTCAGAGGTATTTAAAGTGGCGGGTCGAGAATCTTACTGGGTTATATTTACGTATAACTCACTCCTTACCTGCATCTCTATGCAGATACCGTTGCGAGAGATAGAGCTAGTGGCTGACGAGTTCGTTGAGTGGGTCTTATTGCTGAGGTAAGCCGCTGCATTATCCGTGGAGGCCGTTGTTTCAGCTCTACCTATCTTATGTCTATTATTTCTTTCGGGTTTGCATGCCCGTCACTTAAACTTCTACTACTTTATTAGATGCTCCACATTCTTAGTATGTAATTTGGGTTAGAGATTTAGTATTTGAGTGCTCTTTAGAGTATAAATAATATTTCGTATTTAATAATATTTAATGCGTTTGGGCTAGTACGTGTTTCTCTCAATGCTTATATAATAGGTAAAGAGTACATGAATTGATTCGCCTAGCGGGCAATATAAGCTAGGTGCCAGTCACGTCTAGGGGGTAGTTTGGGACGTGATAAATTTAGGGTGGATAAATTGATTTATTCCTACCCTAATTGCCTTATTATCAACAACCGTGGATCAAATGATTTAAATTTAGGGTGATTAAATTATAAAAATATAAGTCGGTCACTCATGTCAGATAATAATTTATTATAATTTTTTTTTCAATATTTTTCGCGCATCACGCGGGTATTGTATTGGTACTTGTAATAACTTTCTATAACAAAATCTAGAACCACACAATTTCTGTTTTCTAAAACACAATACATTTTTGATTTGTCATAGAAGTACTCCGCCAAACAATCTATCTATGCTTATATCTATACTAGTTTTTGTGTACGTGTGCACTTGCATACAAAATTAGTCCATTAAAATTTATATACAAGAAAAAATTAATTCTGTAAAATATCAAATGACATTAAAATAAAATTCTTAAGATAACAGTCACTTTAATGACAAAAATAAACGTGGTTACATAAGTGTAGTAATTGAATATTTTCTTAACTTGCAAAGAGAATAAATATTAAGTTAAGTTAGTTATACATTATTTATAATTATAGGTACCTACTTTATTATATATGAGATAATAACATGTTAGTGTATTGTTGAATCTAACATAATTTCTCTTTCATAGACAATGTTGTTGGTCCTAAACAATCAAATTAATTAATTAATGTTATAGCAAAAATAATGACTCTCTATCGTTTAATCATTGAGACGTTTACTTTATAATAATACGAACAAATTACCAAGTAAAATATTTATTCAAAGAAACAATGAAAAATATTTCTTAAGCTAATCAACTATTTAATTGTAACAACTGATTTAAAATTGTAAAAGGAACAAAAGAATTCAACAGAGTGAATTTAGAGAAAATGAAAAATATAAGTGAAGAACATAATAACCATATTGATATATAATGCAGATATTAATAGTATAAAATTCAACAACAACAACAACAACCAGTGAAATTCCACAAGTGCAATCTGGGAAGGATAGGATGTACGCGGCCTTATCCCTACTCGGGAAGGGCAGAGAGACTGTATATGATAGACTCTCGGCTAAAGAAGATGGAAGAAACACTGATATGAATTTATAACAAGACAATATATTAAAAAAATAAATTAAAAATATAAGAATATGAAAGAAGTACGTATAGCAAGTAATAGTAAGACAATCCATTTAGAGAAACTAAATCCGAGGTCTGATAGCAATAAAGAATATGAAAAAAGCACCGATAGCAAAGTAATAGTATACATAAGAAAGATTCAAACATTTTTTAGAATTGTCAAAATGCAGTCTTTGTGCCTTAATACAGAAAACACAAAAACGGACGTGAAAGACAAAGTTGCACTCTAGCGTAACTTGCATAACCTTGGTTTTGAGCCTACGAATATGATAGCAAATATGTAGTTTATAGTATCAATGCAATAAGGAAAGGATAAAGTTTATCCAACGGATCATTAAAATTTTAATTGATTTCATACTCCTCTATTAGGCAAAGTACATAATATAATTTTATCTAGCATGAATTATAAATGTGAGATTTACGAAGAAGAGAGCGGGAAAGTGTTCTTACCATTATTATCTCCGTGACTAATTCAAATTTCTTCCCTGAAGACCTATTTCTATAAGTTATAAAATTTAAGCTTGAATTTCTTTAAACAAAATTAGCTTGAATATTGAATTTACCTACAGGGTTTTATGTTAAAAAATACTAAAAATCGGGAAGGGTATGCCTATAAGATTCAATGGCAATGCTTTTGTGTCTCTTAGTAACAAAAAAAAGAATTATGAACAAAAATGTAAGAAATTATAATCATCTTACATTATATAATTAATGAGGGAATTTATAAACGGTAAATTTTTAATAAATTTAAAGTCCTAAATATTAAGAATACCTACATATTCCTAAACCCAAAAGGAGGTAAATTTGCTTGAGAATTTTACCCAAAAATATATATACGTAAACCTAAAGTGCACGAAAAGTTTACCTAAAATATTTATAAAGAATTAATGAATTTTTTACCTAACATAATTATACAGAATTAATCCTTTTCTTATAAAGAAGTAATCGGTTAATCTTTTCAAAAGAAATATTCCTAAACCTCAATCAAATTTTCAATTTCTTTTTATAACTTAGAACCAAAAAAAAAAAAAAAAAACACTCATAAACCAAGAAAAGGAACTAAAATTGCTTAAAACTGTTACCTAGATTACCTAACATTTTTTAGAATTAATTGTTGAAGTTTATGACAAAAAATGTACCCTCCAGTAAAGTGCTTTAAGTTTATGTAAACGACCTTTTTGAAATACTTTACAAAATATTTTGTTTTCCATTTTACAAATTAATATGTTACATAGTTCAAATAAGGAAGATTTTAATACACAAAATCTAATTAATCTCGAATTCCTAAATATTAGAAAATATTAAATGACAATTCATATTACCAATATTAGAAAGATAACCAAATGACTATTTTGTCCAGTGTGAATATTTTGAAGGGGTAAAAAAGACGAACTATATTTTACCAAGGACGTTCGTGCTTTTAATATAATATAGATTATATTAATCAATATTTGAAAGAATTACTAACTTCATATTATAACATGACAGGCCCATAATTTTAAATTTTACCGACCTTTATTGTATTGTACATATTTTGAAAGCACTACCAAAAGCATCAACTCACAACAGTTATTTCAAATCCATTTTCTTACCATCACTGCTTCTAAAAGTTATGAAGTTAAATTTAGTTGGTCAAGTTCCCCATCTCGTGAGATGCTACGATAAGAAAAACTTTCTGCAAAAACCAAGAATAATTTTGTTCTGCGACCTCATGGCTTTTGGGATTCTTCACGATTTAGTTTTTTAACTTCTCTTCTTCGATCTTTGAGTTAAATTTTAGATACGTGTCTTTAAAGTTTGTTAGTTTAATTGGGTGTGGTTCCAATTGATTGAAAACGTCAAGAAGAGTTCAAAACTTAAGTTTAAGTGATTTGTAGTATATTTGAGTTAGAGTAGAGGTAATATTATCATGAAAATCACTTCGTTTACATGTAATATTCATAAACTAGCTTGATCGATCTTTAATTATTATTATTTTTTATTTAAGCAAATTATACTACTAGGCGGGTTGCCTAGTAGCTATTTTATTAACAATAAAAGAAAAAACCACAACGGAAGAGTACAAGTAAGGGGGCAAAAGCTACAATAGTCTTGCCTCTATACCGTGGCTATATAATCACCCTCTGCGCCTCACATTGCCTTATGATGGCAGCCTGATGTAGAGGATCATGGTGTAGTTGCCGACAAAGTCTCACGAGGGCATATAATCTCATAGCCTTTTGGATATATTACCAAAGGAATATGACATAAGCAAACACATATTGGGCTAGACCTTACCTTACAAATCCTATTAAGACATAAAATATCCTCACCTACTAGCAAGCATGTAAAAAGTAAGAACTAGAACGAACTAGATATTCTATGATCATCATAGATTTTATAATACTTTCTATGATGATATTACATATGACTATGCTAAAAAAATGATAAAGTAAAATGTAGTAGAAGTTAGAGTCTTGCCCCTTCTTATCCAATCTTGTGACTTCTTCATCATCACACCTCATTGACGTGGTAATTTATCACCTATGCATAGTGGAAAAAGTAAGAAGTCACACACAAGGAAGATGAGTAGTGATGGCATCAAGTTGTTGAGCCTTGATCTGCTCCAATAATGAAGACTGGGCAACAATGCATGCAAGAACTCGGTTGGGCTTTGAAATATCCAACCTCACAAGTCTATTAGCCAAGGACTGAATGTCCAAGGTTAATGGCCTCTCCTCAGCTGAAATGAATGCCAAACTACCCATACTCTCTGCCTTCCTGCTCAAGGCATCCGCGACTACATTCGCCTTGCCCAGATGATAAAGAATATTGATGTCATAATCCTTCAATAGCTCAAGCCATATACGCTGCCTAAAATTGAGATCCCTTTGCTTGAACAAGTGCTGCAAACTGCGGTGATCAGTGTAAACCTCACAAGACACCCCATATAAGTAATGCCTCATGATCTTAAGAGCATGAACAATCGCGGCCAACTCCAACTCGTGCACAAGATAATTCTTCTCATGGAGCTTCAGCTGACGTGAAGCATATGCAATAACTCGTCCCTCCTACATCAATACACAATCCAATCCAACGCGGGAAGTGTCGCAATACACCATATACATCCCCGAACAGGAAGGCAACACAAGGACTGGTGTTGTGGTCAAAGCTGTCTTGAGCTTCTGAAAGCTCGCCACATAATCATCGGACCAACAAAACTGAGCACCTTTTCTAGGTAAATCTAGTCAAAAGTGCCGCAATGGATGAAAATCCCTCCACAACCGGCGGTAGTAATATGCTAACCCCAAGAAACTCCTTATCTCGATCGCCGAAGTAGGATGAGGCCAATCTAAACTGCCTCAATATTATTGGGATCCACCTTGATACCCTCGCCTGATACAACATGTCCCAAGAATGCCATAGAATCTAACCAAAACTCACACTTGGAGAACTTAGCATATAACTTCTGTTCTCGTAAAGTCTGGAGCACCACTCTCAAATATTTCCCGTGCTCCCCAGGCTACGTGAGTAGATCAAGATGTCATCAATGAAGACAATGACGAACTAATCGATATAAGGCCTGGACACCCCGTTCATAAAATCCATAAATATCGTTGGAGCATAAGTCAAGCCGAAAGACATCGCTAGGAACTCATAATGACCATATCTAGTACGGACGACAGTCTTCGGAACATCTGCGTCCCGAATCTTCAACTAATGGTACCCCGATCTCAAGTCAATCTTATAGAACACTCTAGCACCCTACAATTGGTCAAACAAATCATCAATATGCGGCAATGGGTACGTTTTCTTGATGGTGACTTTGTTCAACTGGAGGTAATCAATGCATATCCGCATAGTCCCATCTTTCTGCTTCACAAATAATACTGGTGCACCCCAAGGTGATACACTCAGTCTGAAAAACCCCTTTGCTAGCAACTCCTCAAGCTGCTCCTTCAACTCTTTTGGAGCCATATGGTACGGTGGGATAGCTATAGGATGGGTGCTCGGAGCCAAGTCAATGCATAAATCAATATCACGATCTGGCGTCATGCCTGGAAGATTAGAAGGAAACACATCGGCAAACTCCCGGACTACTGGCACTGAATCAATCGTCGGAGACTCTGCGGTAGTATCCCAAACATAGGCTAGATAGGCCAAGCAACCCTTCTCGACCATGTGTCGATCCTTCATAAAAGATATAACCCGACTGGATGTACTGACAGATGAACCCTTCCACTCCAACCTTGGCAACTCTGTCATAGCTAAGGTAACAGTCTTAGCATGGAAATCAAGGATGGAGTGATATGAAGATAACCATTCCATGCCCAGGATGACCTCAAAGTCGGTCATATCAAGTAATAGAAGGTCCGCTCTAGTCTTGTAACCACAGAATGTGACCACACAGGACCGATAAATCCGATCCACAACCACAGAATCTCCCACAGGAGTGGACACATAAACAGGAGTACCCAAGGACTCACGAGAAATATCCAGGAAATGAGAAAACAGAGATGATACATACGAATAGGTAGACCGTGGACCAAATAATACCGAAGAATCCCTACCACAGACAGAAATAATACTTGTGATCACAGCATTTGGTATGGAAGGAAAAGCATAGAATCTAGATGGAGCGCCGGCTGGCTGGCCTCCACCTGATTTTGCTCTACCTATAGGACGACCTCTACACGCCTGCACTCTGCCTCTGGGCGGCCAGACAGCTGGCGCGGCTGGTGGAGCTAAAACCATGGGCTGATAACCTTGCTGCACTACCTTGCTCTGAAGCCTGTGGCAATATCTCCACACATGACTAAGATCCGTGCACTCAAAACAACCTCTCGGTACAGTGACCTGCTGCCTTGACGTCTGTCCCTGATGACCTGAAAACCCACCGGAAGGACCCTGTATAGTTGGTGGACGATATGAACTCTCTGGCATGGCACTGAAGTAAGCATTGGAAGAACCCTGAGGACTAGAATACCCTCTAGAGGAACCTTGAATAGCTGGCGGGTGGTAAGAACTCTCCGGCATCGCATTGAAATAAGGCCTCACTGAAGCACCTCGAGGAGGTGGTGGTGTTGAATATGGGGGCCTGCTGGGCTGGCCCCTCTCAGGATGACCTCTGCCCCCAGCTGGGGCGCCTTGGAACTCTCCAGAAAAATGGAACCTCTTGTACCGCTGCATCTGCTATCTACCCCTCTAACGGTAACCCTCAATCCTGCGAGCAATCTCTACTACCATCTGATAGGAAGTCCCCATCTCCACCTCTCGAGCCATGCTAGCCTGAATACCTGAGTGCAGTCCTGCAACAAACCTCCACACTCGCTCCACCTCAGTAAGGAGTATCATAAGTGCATGGTGAGATAGCTCGGAGAATATCGTCTCATAATCGGCCACAGACATCTAACCCTACTGAAGCTGCTTAAACTGAAATCGTAGCTCTTCCCTCTGAGAGGGTGGAAGATACCTGTCCAAGAATAGGAGGGTGAACTGGTCCCAAGTCATAGGAGGAGAATCTGCTGGTCTACCAAGAAGATAAGACTGCCACCACCTGCGTGCGCTACCCTCCATTTGGAAAGTAGTGAAATCCACCCCGTGAGACTCCAATATGCGCATGTTGTGCAGTATGTCCCTGCACCTGTCAATGAAGTCCTGAGGATCCTCATGTATCTCACCTCCAAATACCGGAGGGTGAAGCCTAGTCCACCTGTCCATAAGCTTCTGTGGCTCACCCGCCACAGCTAGTTTAGGATCGAGCACAATTGCTGCTACTGGCTGGGCTCCGACCACGGGAAGCGTGCCTGGAGTATGATATGCAACGGATGCATGCCTAGGAGCCTGAGCGGCAGGAGTCTGTGCTCCCCTTCTTGCCTGAGATATGGCCGGATCTGCTAGAAGTAAACCGTCCTGAGTCATGGAGTCCATTAACCGTCGCATACGACCCATGACATCCTGGAAGCCCGGTTTTGATACCCAATTTTTCCCTCATATTTTAAAAATACATATATAATTTCAAAATAGCATATTTGCATCATCATTTGTTTACAAACCTATACAAGCATTTTTCGATAATTTTCCATACTTTTTAGAGCTATAAGTTAATTTTCTTATATTTTTTATTACATAAATATCTAGTAATTATCCTTTAAATTATTTTTGTGATGACTTAATTACCCAAAGTAATTATTTTCATCCATAATACATATTTCAAATATTATTTATTCTATTCTTTGTAATTACATTAGCAGTTTTTAAGTTATTTATCTAATTTTGCAATAATGGCCTATATTCTCTAAATAATTGCGTTTATTATATTATTTATGACAAATTATCATTTTTTATATTTTTATAATGTTGAGTTTTTATTTTAAATAGTTTTACAACATAAATATTATTTTATCATTTATTAGAATTTTTAATAATTTTTTTTTAAAATTAATTTTCAAAGGTTTCAAGAGTTGGTCCAAAATAGGCTGATTTTAGGATCAATTAATGGCCCAAACCCCAAACCCTTAGCCCAATACCTAGATCCCAAACCAAACAACCCACTAGCCCCAACCCAGTAACTACCCATACCCGTCCAATAACCCGCCCAGGCTTTAATTAACCTAATACCTAACCACCCTCATTACCCCTTGCCCGCCGCCTCTGTATCCTCTTATCTCTCCTTCTCTCTGCTTCAGAAACCCTAGCCGCCTCCCCTATCTTCTCCAAATCCGAGTAAATCATGTACTCCCTCTGTGATTTACTTGCCTTTTACGCGTTACCTCGTTGTTACTTGACAGATTATGATGTTATATGGTACTTGCCCCAATTTTGGCAAGTACTGATAACTAAGGATTATAGTTCATTTTACACTCCTTCTTTCTTGAGTTTTGATTAAAAATGTATACAAAATAGTCTCAAAGGCTTAGCTGTTGTACTTGTTTGCAGGGTTTGGTCAAAAAGGTGACAATTAGTCAAAACCAGCTCAAGAAGGAGTGAAACATGCACAAGTACCAAGAACAAGTCCAAGCACAGTGCAACAGATCCACTGCGGCCGCATCCCATTTAGTGCGGTCCGTAGTGAGGATATTCAGAGAGGCATATTTTGGACACTCAAGCACTGCGGCCGCAAAGCATTATGTGCAGACCGCAGTGGCTTCACCGCGGCCGCAAGCGATTTTATGCAGTCCACAAGGATGGGGTTCAGAGAGTTGGAAATTTAGAGCTTAAGCCAATGCGGTCCGCGGTCCTTTTTGTGCGGACTGCAGTGGAAGCCATTGCGGTCGCGGTGCATTTTATGCGGCCCGCGGTGGCCAAGTTCAGAGCGCAGAAGTTTGAAGCCAAAAAGCCTCATCGCGGACGCACTCCGTTTCTTGGTATTTTCGTCCAGAAAATTCGCCCTAGTATAAATACTTTCTTTTCCCATTTTTACGCAAGTTTTTGTACTCTAACTTCGAGAAGAGCTCATGAACGACTGTATTAGGACCATTTTGAGTAATTTTATAGTTGGTTTATCATTGAATCTTTAATTATTAGTTTGTAATTAAATCTTATGGGTTATTGTTCATCTATTTCTTTGTTTTCTATCATTATTATGAGTAGCTAGACCCATCAGCTAGGGTTGTGGCTCAACCCTAGTGTGGGTATTTGATGGGTATTTTGATATAAGGCTTAGATGTTTATGGTTAGTTGGTATTTGGACTGATTTGTATTTTCCATGTTAAATTAGTGGTTGCAAACACTAATTTGTGCCTATTTGACTTGGGTTCTTCTTGTGAAAGAGAACTTGAGGTCTAAGAAAATCAGTCCAACAAGGAATTGAGGTGTAATCAAGAGATTGATAATACCAATTAAAGGGATAAACCTAGAGATAGTAATACCCGATTTGAGCCTTTATTGCTTGCACAATTTTGACACCCAATTAGACTTAAGGAAGTCTATTAGGGCAAAGTCACTCAAGCTACCGAGAGGTATAGAGTGAGTAATTCCGAGCATTGGCTATATCACAATCCCCAGCATAACGTCTTTGCCTTAGGCTCTAGATCCCGTCAAGTATTTACCTAGAAGAAAGTCACAACCCTAGTCCCTTTATCTATTGAGAAAACATCCAAAAAAATATTAGTTATCTAGTTTGTAATTTCAAATAGACTAAACCGTAGTTTAATCACCAAACCATTTGATGAGAAGTGCAACTGAGAACACAACCCACCATTAGATCACTTAGGAACTCAACTCCAACATATATAACTCCCTGTGGAATTCGATCCTGACCCCTTCGGGTAAAAGACACATTGACCCTCGTACTTGCTACTCTTTAGTAGTATAGGCGGGAGCCGATCAAGTACCAATACCCAAACTGGATCCCACCGCCTTCAATCCTTGAGATTTAGATGATATTTTGTCTATATGCACTCTATATGGTCCGATTCAGTGAGATCTTCGACTATCTATGCTTCCTTTTTGAATTAGGGTTTGATATTTTTCGTTATTCCTTACTGATTCTTGATTGATACTCTTCCTTTTTTATGTTTGACTAATTTTTCCTTATTTCTGTTTAATCTACCGTGTTTCCCTTTTTTTTAAACTTTATTTTGCCCTAAGTCTGACTCTAATTGATTTTTGTATAATATTTTCCTTATTCTCTGTTGTATTCTCCATTTTAGGTATTGTTTGCATGATTGTTTTTCCGTGTTCTATGTTAATTTACCGAACTCCCTTGTTTTACGTATTATTTGCCCTAAAAAAATCGATTCTAATTGATTGTTTCCTTATTGGTGTTTAATGTTTACTATGTTTCCTATTTTATGTATGAAGTATGCTGCTATATAACCCCGTCTCATGAAACCCCTTAGTCAGATTTTTGAATCCTAATTCCGGCTACTATTTTTCACTACTCTCTCACTCACTTGTTGTTACCCTCAAACTCTCTGAAATTATTGAATAACCTCCTCTGGTGCAAGCATTGCTCGGAGCCCATTCTCGAGGTTCTTGTGAACTCTGAAGCATCAGGGATTTGGGTTTTTTCTATTACACTCTGCACTCTTTTAATTTTGCTACTGGTTAGTGTTTAAACCCTCATAATATTTAATTCTTTCCTTCTTTCTGCACATGTATGTGAACTATGGTTCAACTATGATGGTGTTCAACTTTGATGTCATTCTGTGTTAGTTGAACATATGGGAACAATATACTGCTTGTGTTATGCTTCACTATAATTTTCACTTTGTGATCTCTTATCTCCTAAGATTAGTTTTGTACCCTGTAGCATCTTAACATGTTAATTTTAGACTTCAATATTGTGGTTGTATGCTGCTTTTTCATATTGTGTTTAGATAATGCCGTAACTCTATGAAAACCCCTCTTTTACTTGAATGAATTTTTACAGAGTCCTGTGTATTGGAATGCTCTTTAATGCTGCCTTAAAATATGTTCTAAACTTGTTTCATGCCATTCTTGTTTTCTAAAAGACAAACACTCTTTTTTGTTAACTGAGATCTATATGCTAACATGTTTTCAGTAAACCTTAGTTTATTTTCTATTCTCTCCTTTCTGTGATTATCAATATATGTATCCCCCATTAAATCCAAACATTGATTGATATGGCATTAGGTTAGACTTAACTTAATTTAGACCCTTAAATGTCAACTAGTGCAACCTAGGTATGTTTGCAAACTTGTTTTCCTTTTCCTATGATGTTTGTCTATGTGATGCTTTGCTACCGAACCTTGCTGAATTTACTGGTCTACTTGACCAGTTGTGTTGTATGCTCATTTTGGGAATTTATGTCCATTCTCCCTGCCTGCTACTCTGGTATTCTGAATTCTTATTCTTAGCCGTCTAAAAGCCAAGTCTACCTAGGGTTTTTGTTGGCCTCCCTAGTGTGAGCACTGCTCGGGGTCCAATTGAGGCCCTTATGAACTCTGACACACTAGGGGCTGGGTCCTAGTCATTCCTTTAACCTCCAAAAATATCCCTAATGCTCTACTTTCCTATCATGTACTGTGTTTTTATGTGGGTTGCTCCAAGTGATGCAATACTTGGTGATGTGGCTCATTGAAAGGGGTCTTAACTCTTCCGTGTGGACCTATGATCGTGTGGTATGCCACATCAGAAGTGTTGAAGGCCCAACAGGGTTGGGTATTTAGTTGTTTTATTTGGGCCTGCTATATGCATGTTTATTGTCATGTACTATTACTACTTTACTTATCAATTTGGGTATGTAATAGTATCTGTGTATAAATGATTGGGGTGTTAGTAAAAAGGGATGGGGTAGATGCTAATATTAATATGTGATGGGTAGTCAATATGCCTACAGGATTAAATGATGCACTTACTTTATGTTCTTCATTCTCTATGCACACTGTAGAAAGCATGCCATTAGGAAAAGCACACACTTGCACTACTTG
Organism: Nicotiana undulata; assembly: GCA_005239495.1. Taxonomy (NCBI): domain Eukaryota; kingdom Viridiplantae; phylum Streptophyta; class Magnoliopsida; order Solanales; family Solanaceae; genus Nicotiana; species Nicotiana undulata. The sequence goes on along the minus strand of ML256222.1, from coordinate 56,579 downwards.
TTTATTAGTAAAGCATGAGCTCAAATGCCTCAATATCTTTGTTGATATATGTTGTTAGAGAACCTGCCCGTAGGAAATGAATATCGTTGAATCTTCTGTTAATTCGCATTATCGCAGCATATCCACTAGTGATCATGCCTATAGGACTCTACTCCTGTCACTTGTTCTTGCATTGCATTGTTCAGCTAGAAAACCTGCCTATAGTGTTTAACAATAGAATCAAGCTCCCAAATGTTAGTCGTTAGAAATCCTGCCTATAGGATGCCACTGCTCGCCTTAATAACTGGTAATAGCGCCCCTTTAAACACTGTTACTCATTTAGGCCATTATCAAGTGTATAAGTAATTCTTATTTTCCACTCCCTCTATTACATAAATCACCTAGGCGCAATAATTATAGGATTAATAATTGAAGAATTTCCCTTCTCAATAATCAGTGTGTAATAACCTATGCAATCATGTCTATGAACCTCACTGGCTCCTGAAATCGCTTGCATGCCTTGATGCATATCACCTAGAAATCATGCCTATAGGGAGTTAAGTTCTTTAATCTCAAACTACTTAAGATGAAAATCTGCTTTGCATGCATTTGCTGTCTAATTGTGGAGGCTAATTTGGGCCTTTAACTGCCTATATGTGAAGTCCAACATGTTTTGTATGTCGCCTAGTTTTGACATTTTCTGAGCATCCTAGGTAAAGTCTAGAACGACCCAAAATAGAGGTCCAATACCTCCTGGATCATATGTATGGGACGGGTAGTGCATACATAAGGCACGACTTATAATTGAACTAATGCGCTTTAGGTAACAACTTAAAGATAGTAATCGGGTAGCAGGAGATGATAGTCTGTGCCCGCTGAATAATACGAGTAACACCCCCACCTTGAGGGAGTTACGAAGTATTATTTATGTTGCACAGGGTGATCCTTTAGGTTAAAAAACTTAGGACCCCCCTCCCCCATCTTATTTCCCTTATATTTCGAATCAAGTGCTTGTATCATTTACTCAAAGTCCTTTAATAATAAAATTTCTCATTCTTGCTCTCTATACCTTTGTTTATTCGATTAATTCATATAATTCAAGTTCGGCCGGAACCCACAATTGTGGACCTCGAAGAGTGCCTAACACCTTCTCTTCGAGGTAATTTAGAACCCTTACTCGACCTTTGGTGATGCAAACTAGTCAAACTTGAGTCATATGCAAAATAGGTGCCATAACACACCTTAAAACCGTTAGGTGGCGACTCTCCTCTTTTAATACTTAAAAAGTCGAGAAGCTCTCAGCTTAGAACAAAGGAAATACAACAGGGGAATTCTAGCGGGATACCGTCGCGTAGTCCCGAAATAATTATGCAGTACAGTGGGATATCTCGGAATACGTCCGTAGTCCCAAAGTAAATATGCAGTGCTGGGGGATCTCCCGGAATACGTCCGTAGTCCCAAAGTAAATATGCAATACATGGGGATCTCCCGGAATACGTCCATAGTCCCAAAGTAAATATGCAATACAGGGGAATCTCCCGAAATACGTCTGTAATCCCAAAGTAAATATGAAGCTCAACTATGACATGGCAGTTATAGGATCTAAATTTATAGTTTAGACTAAATGCAATCAAGGAAAACCGGAATCTCCCTAAACATGCTGCACAGAATTTCAAATAGACAGTCAAATTACGTAGGCATGCTGTCCTAATCTAAACAAGGTAATTAAACATAGTAGTGTTGTTCAACCAAAGGAAAATAATTTATGATATAGAGGGAAAACGGGATTTTTACAACAGTATCCCGTGTACGTACTCGTCACCTCACGTACACGACACTCATATATCAAACAGTACCAAACATCCTAAGGGGAAGTTCTCCCACACAAGGTTAGGCAAGCCACTTACCTCGAAAGAACCGCTCAAATCAATCTGAAACCATGCTCTTGCGGCGAGTATCCAACTCTGAATGGCCCAAATCTAATCAAATCAGTTGCATAATGTAAATATAACTACAAGTAACTACTTTAGCTAATGAATTTGAAGCTAAGGCAAGAAAATAGGAAAAATGCCCAAAAAGTCTCTCCGGGCCCACGACATGGAATCGAGTAAAAGTTACCAATTTAGAACACACATTCAATCACGATATCACTCGAAAAATCATCTAAATCCGTTGTCTAAAACCCGTTCAAAATTCAGAAATTCGATTGAGGAACCTTTCCTCAATTTCCCTACATTTCTCACTCAATTTCCTTGATTAAATGAAGAAAACTACCATAGATTAATGCTATAAAACAAAATTCGAGAAAGGAATTGTTACCAATAAGTTTCCCCTGAAAATCCCTCAAGGAATCGCCTTCTCCCGAGCTCAAAAATAAAAAATGTAGTGAAATGAACTAAACGTCCCCTTTTCCGCCCAGCGATCCTTGCACCTGTGGTTCTTGGGTCGCATCTGCGACGCCGCACCTGCCAGAAATACATCACGGGTGCGGAATTCATTAAAGGGCTGGGTCCACATCTGCGGAAGAGGGCCGCACCGCGCGCGCGCTTGCGGAGCTTTGTCCGCATCTGCGATCACCGTCCGCACCAGCGAAGCCTTGGTCGCATCTGCGGGCATCGCAAATGCGGAACATCCTCACACCTGCGACCCATGGCCAAGCTTCCAATTCACGTACCTGCGCCTGGCCTTCCCCACGTGCGAGTCCGCACCTATGGTTCCCACTCCGCAAGTGCGAAACACCAGACACTAGAAAAACTTAAGCAATTCTCTAAGTCCAAAAATTCATATGTTAAGCATCCGAAACACACCCAAGGCCCCCGGGGCCTCAACCAAACATACCAACCAGTCCTAAGACACCATACGAACTTAGTCGAGCCTTCAAACCACATTGAACAACTTCAAAAACATGAATTATGCACGAATTCAAGCCTAAGGAACTTTGAATTTTCCAAATTCTACGAACGACGCCAAAATATATCAAACCTTGTCCGAATGACTTCAAATTTCACACACAGGTCATGAATGACACTAACCTACAACCACTTCCGGAATTCCATTTTGAGCTCGGTATAAAAAATTCCACTATCGGCCGAAATCACAAAAATCCAACTTTCGCCAATTCAAGTCTAAATCTACTATGGACCTCCAAAACATACCGGACGCGCTCCTAAGACCAAAATCACCCAACAGAGCTAACAAAATTGACGAAATTTCATTCCGGAATCGTCTTCACACAGTTCCGACTACGATCCAAATTTTAAAACTTAAGCTCTCATTTAGGGACTAAGTGTCCGAAACTCAAAACCAATCATCCGGCAAGTCACAAAAGCAGAAATAGATATGGGAAAAGTAGTTATTAGGGGATCGGGGCTCTAACTCTCAAACAGACCGGTGGGTCGTTACATCCTCCCTCTCTTAAAACAATTGTTCATCCTCGAACGAGTATAAAGGCATACCTGAAGCTGTGAAAAGATGAGGGTAACGGCTGCGCATATCCCGCTCGGTCTCCCAAGTCGCATCCTCGATGGGCTGACCCCTCCACTAGACCTTTACTGAAGCAATGTTCTTTGACTTGAGATTTTTGACCTGACTGTCCAAATTAGCTACTGGCTCCTCAACATAAGATAGATCCTTGTCCAACTAGACTGAGCTGAAATCCAATACATGAGTCGGATCACCGTGATACTTCCAGAGCATAAAAACGTGGAACACCGGATGAACTCCTGCTAGGCTGGTAGGTAAGGCAAGCTCATAAGCAATCTCCCCAACACGCCGCAATATCTCAAAAGGACCAATGAACCTCGGGCTTAGCTTTCCCTTCTTCCTGAATCTCATGACGCCCTTTATAAGCGATACCCGAGCAAGACCCGCTCTTCAACCATGAATGCCACATCATGAACCTTCCGGTCCGCATAACTTTTCTGTCTCGCCTTCACCTTATCCAGGGCATCCTGGACCAAATCTGTACCCAACAATCGGGCCTCGCCCAACTCAAACCAATCCACTGGAGACCGACACCGCCTACTATACAAAGCCTCATACGGTGTCATTTTAATGCTGGACTAGTAACTGTTGTTGTAGGCAAACTCCGCAAGTGGAAAGAATTGGTCCCATGCCCCTCCAAAATCCATCACATAAGCACGAAGCATATCTTTAAGAATCTGAATCGTGCACTCGGACTGCCCGTCCGTCTGAGGGTGAAAGGTTGTGCTCAGCTCCACCCTAGTACCCAACTCCTATTGTAAGGCTCTCTAGAACCGTGATGTGAACTGTGTACCTCTGTCTGAAATGATGGATACTAGGATACTGTGAACGTGGACAATCTCTCTAATATAAATCTCAGCCAATCTCTCTGAAGAATAAGTAGTCAATACTGGGATAAAATGAGCTGACTTGGTCAGCAGATCCACAATCACCCAAATAGCATCGAACTTCCTCAAAGTCCTTGGGAGTCTAACTACAAAGTCCATGGTGATCCGCTTCCACTTCCACTCTGGGATATCTAACCTCTGAAGCAATCCACCCGGTCTTTGATGCCCATACTTAACTTGCTAACAGTTTAGACACTTGGCCACAAACCCAACTATATCCTTCTTCATCCTCCTCCAACAATAGTGTTGTCTCAAATCCTGGTACATCTTCGCGGCACCCGGATGGATCGTATACCGCGAGCTGTGGGCCTCCTCAAGAATCAACTCCTGAAACCCATCTACATTGGGCACACATATACGGACCTGCATCCTCATCACGCCATCATCACCAATAGTCACATCTCTAGAATCGCCTCGCCGAACCCTGTCCTGAAGGACTAGAAGATGGGGATCATCGTACTGGCGCTCCCTGATGCGATCATAAAGAGAAGACCGAGCAACCACACAAGACAATACTCGGCTAGGCTCTGAAATATCCAATCTCACGAACTGACTGGCTAAGGTTTGAACATCCAATGCTAAGGACCTCTCTACTACCGGAAGATATGCCAAACTCCCCAAACTCTCTGCCTGGTGACTCAAGGCGTCGGTCACTACATTGGCCTTCCCGGGGTGGTACAATGTAGTGATATCATAGTCCTTAAGTAGCTCCAACCACCTCTGCTGACGCAAATTAAGGTCATTTTGCCTGAACAGGTGCTGCAAACTCCGATGATAAGTGTAAATCTCACAAGGAACACTATACAAATAATGACACCAGATCTTTAAGGCATGAACAATAGCTGCTAAATCGAGGTCATGGACATGATAATTCTTCTCATGCACCTTCAACTGTCTAGACGTGTAGGCAATCACCCTATCATCCTGCATCAACACCGCTCCAAGAACAATCCTCGAGGCATCACAATAGACAGTGTAAGACCTTGAACATATATGCAATACTAATACTGGGGTTGTAGTCAAAACTGTTTTGAGCTTCTGAAAGATCTCCTCACACTCCTCGGTCCACCTGAACGGAGCACCCTTCTGGGTCATCCTGGTCATAGGTGCTGCAATAGATGAAAACCCCTTTACAAAGCGACGACAGTATCCCGCCAAACCAAGGAAACTGCGGATCTCCGTAGCTGATGATGGTGTAGGCCAACTTTGCATTGCCTTTACCTTCTTTGGATCCACCTTGATACCATCACAAGACACTACGTGACCCAAGAATGCCACTGAATCAAGCCAAAATACACACTTAGAAATTTTTGCATACAATCTCTTCTCCCTCAAAGTCTGAAGCACGGTCCTCAGGTGTTGCTCATGATCTTCCCGAGACCGGGAATATACCAGAATGTCGTCAATAATCACAATGACGAAGGAATCAAGATAAGGCCGGAATACGCCGTGCATCAAATGCAAGAAGGTTGTTGGGGCATTGGTCAGCTCAAATGACATGACAAGAAACTCATAATGACCATATCTGGTCCTGAAGGCAGTCTTCGGGATATCCGACTCCCGAATCTTCAACTGATGATAACTAGAATGCAAGTCAATCTTGGAAAACACCCCGGCACCTTGTAACTGATCAAATAAATCATCGATGCGAGGCAAAGGATACCCGTTCTTCACTGTAACCTTGTTCAACTGTCGATAGTCAATACACATACGCATAGAACAATCTTTTTTCTTCACAAACAAGACCGAAGCACCCCAAGGTGATACACTGGGCCTAATGAAACCCTTATCAAGCAACTCCTGCAACTTCTCCTTCAACTCAGGAGGAGCCATACGGTAAAGAGGAATAGATATGGGTTGAGTGTCCGACAACAAATCAATGCAAATCAATATCTCTGTTGGACAACATGCTCGAAAGATCAGCTGGAAACACATCAGGGAAGTCCCTCACTACTGTAACTGACTCAAGTGTAGGGGTATCAATACTGACATCTCTCACATAGGCCAAATACGCATCACACCCCTTCTCAACCATTCGATGAACCTTAAGAAATGAAATGACCCAGCGGGAAGTATACTCTAAGGTACCTCTCCACTCTAATCGCGGTAAGCCTATCATAGCCAGCGTCACGGTCTCAGCGTGACAATCAAGAATAGCATAATGGGGAGACAACCAGTCCATGCCAAAGATAACCTCAAAATCTACCATACTAAGTAATAACAAATCGGCTCTGGTCTCAAAATGACTAAGAACAATCAAACACGACCAATATACGCAATCCACAACAAGAGAATCTCCCACAGGAGTATATACATAAATATGGGAATTGAAAGAATCCCGAGATACCCCAAAATGTGGAGAAAAATAAGAAAACACATATGAATACATATAGCCTGGGTCAAATAATATTGATGCATCCCTATGACAGACATGGACAATACCTGTGATGATTGAATCTGAAGCGACGACCTCTGAATGGGCTGGAAGGGCATAGTACCTGGCCTGGCCTCCCTCTCTAGGGCGACCTCGACCTCTCTGACCTCCACCTCAAGCTGCCTGAGTAGGTGGAGCGACAGTTGGGGCTGGAAGAATGGCCGAAGGACCCGCTGGAGCACATGGGGGCTGATAAGTCTGTGAAGGTGCATCCCTCCTGACTCTGGTGAAATCCCTAACCATGTGACGAGTATCACCACACTCATGATAACCCCTCGGAGGACGTGGTGGCTGAGACTGACTCGGACCTGGTCTGCTGGACTGGCCGGTAATAGCACATCGAGCAGGAGGCACACTGGATACTACCGGTGCATAATAAGGCTCCTGAGGTCTAGGAGGAGCTGGAACACCGCTGACTCCTAGAAGAGCTGAATGAACAGGGCGACTCACAAAACCCCTACCATGACATGTTGGTGGCACACGAGCCCCTGAAAAATTACCAGTCTCTCGAGACCTCTTGGACTCTCTCTCCTCTCTGCCCCGGGCAAACATGCCCTCCACTCTCCTGGCAATACTCACTACCTGCTGATAACTGATATCCATCTCCAACTCCCTGGACATACTGGTGCAAATACTGGGAGGAGTCCCTCAATGAAACGACGAACCCTCTCTCTGACTATGGCAACCAAGGCTGGTGCACGTCGAGCTAACTCATTGAAACGGACTGCATACTCAGACACAGTCATAGCACCCTGACACAGCTGCTCAAACTCTGCGCGTTAAGCATCCCTGAGGCTCAGAGGAACATACTCACGCAAGAACATTTCTGAGAACTAATTCCAAGTGAGTGAGGCTGCCTCGACTGGACTACTCAGCTCATAGGCACGCCGCCACTGATATGCCGCTCCTATCAGCTGGAAAGCGGTGAAAGAAACCCTGCTCGTCTCCGCAATGCCCTTAGTGCAGATAATACGATGACATTACTAAAGAAAACCCTGAGCATCATCTGAAGCTAGTCCGCTAAAAATAGGTGGGTGATACTTTTTGTACCTCTCAGGTCTGAGCTGATCTGACTCAGAAGCAGCTACCCTGGTCTCATGCTGAACCGGAGTCACTAGGGGCATAAGAATAAACTCTAGGGAATGATCGACATGGACCCTCTGCTCAGGAGTGCGGTCTGCGGGAGTCTGTGCCCCTCCCCCGGCCTGAGATGTAGCGGGAGCTATCGGAAGCAGTCCAGCCTGAGCTAAAGTGCTGAACATGCTCATGAACTGAGCCAAAGTCTCTTGGAGAGCTAGAGTAGCAATAGAAACCTCCGGTGCCGGCCCTCCAGCTGGAGATGCTGGGGGCTCCACTATCGCAGCTCGCATAGGTGCTCTGGCTGCACCACACGGTCATCCTCTACCCCGACCCCGACCTCTAGCGCCTTTGGCAGGGGGCTCGGGTGCCTGATTGTTGATCCTCCCGATACGGGTCCTCACCATCTGTGAGAAAGAATAGAATAGAAATTTTTAGTATTTTGATGTCAATAACTCGCACGACAAGGAAATCAAAGAAGTGTGATTGTTCTTAACAGTTACATAGCCTCTCGAAGATAAGTATGGACGTCTCTGCACCGATACGTGACACTCTAATAAACCGACTTGTGACTCACGACTCCTATGAACCTAGAGCTCTGATACCAATTTGTCACAACCCATTTTATCCCTCCGAAAGGTGTTGTGACGGAACCTAGTCTCTACGACTAGGTAAGCCTATTATTGCGAAAAAATGAAAAGAAGCATAACGATAAAAGCCAAACAGTATAATTTAATAAGCAAGGATAGTGCCACTCGGCATATACAATATCATCACTCCAAGAACCCGGAATGTCTCCAGTCACAAGCACTAAAAGTCTACATTGCTCTATACAAAATATCTGAAGAAAACAAGGGAAAATTTCTACGCGAGGGGATAGAAGGGGACTACGAGGTCTGCAAACGCGAGCAAAAGTACCTTAAAGTCTCCTCAAGCAGCAACCACACACTAAAATGAAGCTGATAGCTTGTACCTGGATCTGCACACAAAAAACATGTGCAGGAAAGGGCATGAATACACCACAATGGTACCCAGTAAGTGCCAAACATAACCTTGTTCGAGTAATGACGAGGTCAGGTCAGGGGTCTACCAGTGTAGATATAATAAACTAAAGCAGTAAGAGATATAAATATATTCTACAGTTAAATAATTAAGGGATTCCACAGTAATAAAAGTCAAGAAGCTCTCAGCTCAGAACAAAGGAAATACAACAGGGGAATTCTCCTGGCATACTGTACCGTAGTCTCGAAATAATTATGCAATACAGGGGGATCTCCCGGAATACGTCTGTAGTCCCAACGTAAATATGCAGTGCTGGGGGATCTCCCGGAATATGTTTGTAGTCCCAAAGTAAATATGCAATACAAGGGGATATCCCGGAATACATCCGTAGTACCAAAGTAAATATGCATCTCAACAATGACATGACAGTTATAGCATCGAAATTTACAGTTTAGACTAAATGAAACCAAGGAAAACAGGAATCTCCCTAAACAAGTTGCACAGAATTTCAAATAGACAGTCAAAACACGTAGGCATGCTTTCCTAATCTAAACAAGGTAATTAAACATAGTAGTGCAGTTCAACCAAAGGAAAAAGGTTTATGATTTAGAGGAAAAACGGGATTTTTACAACAGTAGACCGTGTACGTACTCGTCACCTCACGTACACGGCGCTCATACATCAAACAGTACCAAACATCCTAAGGAGATGTTCTCCTATACAAGGTTAGGCAAGCCACTTACCTCGAACTGCTCAAATCAATCCAAAATCAAGCTCATGCCACGAGTATCCAACTCCGAATAGCCCAAATCTAATCAAATAAATTGCATGATGTAAATATAACTATAAGTAACTACTTTAGCTAATGAATTCGAAGCTAAGGCAAGAAAATAGGAAAAATGCCCAAAAAGTCTCCCCGAGCCACATACTCGGAATCGGGTAAAAGTTACCATTTTAGAACACACATTCACTCACGATATCACTCGTACAAAAATTATCTAAATCCGATGTCTAAAACCAATTCAAAATTTAGAAATTCGATTGGGGAACCGTTCCCCCATTTTCCTACATTTCTCACTCAATTTCCTTGATTAAATGAAGAAAACTACCATAGATTAATGCAATAAAACTAAATTTGAGTAAGGAATCGTTACCCACATGTTTCCTCTGAAAATCCCTCAAGGAATCGCTTTCTTCCGAGCTCAAAAATAAAAAATGGAGTGAAATGAACTAACCCTCGATTCTGTCCCCTTTTCTGCCCAGCGATCCTCGCACCTGCGGATCTTGGGTCGCACCTGCGGAAAATACATCGCGGGTGCCGAATTCACTAAAGGGGCTGGGTCCTCATCGGCAGAAGAAGGGCCGCACCTACGCGTGCGCGCCTGTGGAGCTTTGTCCGCACCTGCGATCACCGTCCGCACCAGCGAAGCCTTGGCCGCATCTGTAGGCACCGCAGATGCGGAACATCCTCGCACCTGTGAGCCCTGGCCAAGCTTCTAATTCTCGCACCTGCGCTTGGACCTCCGCACGTGCGAGTACGCACCTGCGGTTCCAAATCTGCAGGTACGAAACACGAGACACCAGAAAAACTTCATCAATTCTTTAAGTCCAAATATTCATCCGTTAAGCATCTGAAACACACCCGAGGCCCCAGGACCTTAACCAAACATACCAACCAGTCCTAAAACATCATACGAACTTAGCCGAGCCTTCAAACCACATTGAACAACATCAAAAACATGAATTATGCACGGATTCAAGCCTAGAATTTTCCAAATTCTATGAACAATGCCGAAACATATCAAACCTCTTCCGAATGACTTCAAATTTCACACACAGGTCACCAGTGACACTAAGAACCTACAACCACTTCTAGAATTTTATTCCGGGATCGATATCTAAAATTCCACTACCGGCCGAAATCGCCAAAAATCCAACTTTCGCCAATTCAAGCCTAAATCTACGACGGACTTCCAAAACACATTCAGGACTCGCTTCTAAGCCCCAAATCACCCAACAGAGCTAACGAAATTGACGGAATTCCATTCCGGAACTGTCTTCACATAGTTCCAATTACGGTCCAAATTCTAAGACTTAAGCTCTCATTTAGGGACTATGTGTGCCAAAACATTCCAAAACTCAAAACCAATCATCCCGGCAAGTCACAAAAGCCGAAATAGATATGGGAAAAGAAGATATTAGGGGATTGGGGCTCTAACTCTCAAAACGACTGGTCGGGTCGTTATAGTGTGTCGCCTAGTTTTGATATTTTTTTAGCAGCTTAGGTAAAGTCTAGAACCACCCAAAATAGAGGTCCAATACCTCATGTAGCATAGGTATGGAACATGTAGTGCACACATAAGTCACGACTTATAATTGAACTAGTGCACTTTAGGTAATAAATTAAAGATAGTAATCGGGTAGCAGGAGATGATAGTCTGTGCCCGCTGAATAATACGAGTAACATCCCACCTTGAAGGAGTTGCTAAGTATTATTTATGTTGCACGGGGTGATCCTTTAGGATAAAAAACTTAGGACCCCCCCCCCCCCNNGGCCCCCCCCCCCCCCATCTTATTTCCCTTCTATTTCGAATCAAGTGCTTGTACCCATTTACTCAAAGTCTTTTAATAATAAATCTCTCAAACTTCTTTCTCTCGATACCTTTGTTTATCTGACTAATTTATATAATTAATGTTCGGCCGGGACCCACAGTTGTGGACCTTGAAGAGTGTCTAACACCTTTGTGTAACCAAAGAATTAGATTCTTTGCCAAAGTTATTTTAAGAAGAACACGGGTTTCTGATAACCAAGGAATACACTAATAATTGTAAGTAAATTCGTAAATAGAAAGCAGTAAGATGCGTAAAAAGTAAGTATATTGCAATAGTAGTTCGAACGTGTCCTTACAAGTTATATTTTACTCCCTTTTATAGGGAATTTCTTAATATAACGTCTACTCTTTTCAGTGATTGAGCATTAATGACTAATAATGGAATTAATGTAACGTTACAATGATTAATCGTAAGTTTTGCATGAAGATTGTGTGACGTTTGGCTCATTAATTGAAGATCCCGAATATGCCATGTATTTTACCTTGATTCATTCTGATCGTGTCTCTTTATCTTCCCACTTAGGTTGAGATCCCCGTATCTGATGATCCTGTGAGTATGCTATTCCGTTCCTCTTTATCTCGTACCTCTTTATGGAGTCTTGTCCAGTTGTCATGTTATAATTTCTCCACATAGATTGCTGAGTCATCATAATTGTTACACGTGTGAAGCTCATTTTTACCAATACGGATAGTCCCCCCATTTACCATTTATTTATCGACTAATATTTGGTAAGTGGATACTCATTTATGGCGGGAATATTTTGCCAACACTTCACTTGTACCATTGCATCCATCTCTGAATGTATGCATCGGTTTTCACCTCCATTTAATGCCCATGCCACATGGCATTCCGGGGTTGGTTCTGCAATTACTCAGCGCCTTTTAGGGCTTTTTGCGGCTGCATCAGTCATGAAGTGACAACTTCAATTATGACTTTCACATCATTGTTTTTCCATTTTTTGACGGTTGCCTTCGAGTATAAATACCCCTTTTCCTTTATTTACTTTCACAAAAAACTTCCGACCTTCTTTCTTTATTTGTAAATTCTTCATTCTTCATAAATATGTCTTCTTCAAACCAGCAATCTAGGAAAGTCATTGATGTAGATGAATTGACTCCCTCTTCTGCTCCAACACGGAGTAGGAGAGGCGGTAGGCTTAGGAGCTTAGGTTCTACCCCTTCCAGGGGTGCTTGTTCTTCTCATGTTAATCCCCCATCTTCTTCTAGGTCTTCTGTTTCTTTATCTTCTTCAAGGGCTAGGGCTTCTAGATCTTCAACAAAGAGTAGAAAACATAGTGAACCGCTTCGCGAGCTGAGGGTCGATGAAATTATCCATGCGGAGTTTTCTTTTGCCAAGGATAGTCAGGCCATGAGCGAACAAATTTCTTCAATGTCTTCGCATGACAGTGCCGAACTTTATCCTACCCAGATAACAGAGGGCTTGGTGTCTCTTATACGCTTGGGTTGTTTTTGGAAGCCTGATTTTTCTGTTATTATTCCTAACGATAACCAAAGAATAACCTCTTACAAGACCGGGTATTCTTATGTTTATACTTATTCTTTCACATTAGGATTCAAGCCTCCCATCAACCCTGTCATCATCGAGTTTTGTAGATTATTCAAAGTTTGTCTAGGACAAGTCAGTCCTCTTGTTTGGCGAGTTGTCGCGTGCCTTAGGTATTTGGAAAATTTAGCTTCCGTACCCTTCACTTTTCATCATCTTATTCACCTCTATTCTTCGATGTTGTTCCGCCATGTAGTGTTTATTCTCGCAGCTAGGAGTAAAAGGGTGTTAGTTACTCCAGATGATGAAAAAGACTAAGGGTGGTATGTCCGGTATGTTGCTGTCCCTACTATAGGTTTAGTAGGTGAAGAAAATCTCCCCTTCCCTAAGAAGTGGAATCTTGCACTTGAGTACAGTTTTGCAAACTTTCCTTTCCTTTGCTTTCGATAAATTATCAGTTCCGTGACTGTTTCTTTTTCCTTCGCAGCAACCACGGGAACCATTGAGAATGTCTCCGGTTTCCGTGATTGAGTAGAAAAACTCTTGTTGATTGCTCCTTTAGAAGAACGTTCGTGGAAGTACCTCTCTGGGAGGTTTGGTTGGAAGGTTAAGACCCACGGTAAGTGAAGTTCTTTTACTTCTTCCCCTTTTGAGCTTTATCTGATCCCTTTCATTTTTTAGGATTTCCTGCTCGTGGTATTTCTGCTGCGGCTGTGTCCGCTTCAAGGTTGTCCCTGGCAAAGGACCAGGAGATCATTGTTGGTTCCTCCTCGTCGAAAAGAAAAGCAAGTGGGTCCAGGACCTTAGAGGAGGAAGAGGAAGAGGAGGGTTCGCTGGTCCACAGGTCACGTAGGAGGAGAGTGGTCTCTGACGATGAGTCTGCACCCGTTGTTGATCCTCCCATACCTGAATCTGAACTTTATGCCCCCGAGGATGCAAATCCCTCTCTTGTTCGTGAATCCATTGATCTCCTGTTCCGTGAAGGTTTTGGTACCATTTCTGATGAAGCCCCTCTTGCTGTTTTCTCTCCTCTTTCTCCCAAAGAACTTCCTTCAGTTGCTCCCGTTGTTGTTTCTTCTCCCATGGTTGTTACTGCTCCCGCTGTTGTTTCTGTTCCCGTGGTTGTTTCTGCTTCTCAGCCTACTTTGTCCATGGCTCCTTTATCCGTCCCTGCTTTCGTGCCTTCTGCTGTAGAAGTAGGGTCTTCCAGCAGGGGGAGATGAGGCAAGTTATAGTAGAAGTCCCAGCGACGGGAAGCCTCTTGAAAAAGTCGGGCCAGGCTGATGTATTGTTGAAGCCATTGATAGGCCCGACTGAAAAGTCTAAGCTGGAAAGCCACAGTACCCTGACTTGGATGAACGAGATTGTGCACTCGTCCTTAAAGGTAAAACTTGATTTTTCATACATACTTATATATGCTCTTACCATATATAATTTATCTTTTTATGTAGATCAATCTTGTAGGCACATAGTTAATGAAGAGGGTCGTTCATATGGAGCGAGCAACAAAAGATTTCCAAACCGAGGCTATCAATTAGAAGGAGTAGTATGAGAGTTTACAGCTTGACATTGAGGAAATGGAGGAGGAGTAGTGTACCTTGGAGCAGCGAGTTAGATTTGTTGCAGCAGAACTGGCCGTCGAGAAGGCGTCTTCGAACCAGGAAGGTAAGGACAAAAGTGTCCTAGAATCTTCATTTGCAGAGCAGCTTTCCCGTGCCACAGAGGAGAATAGGAGCCTGAAGGCTTTATTGGACCACGGGAGGTTTACTCTGGTGAACTTGTACAATTGCTCACCCAAACCCAGGAGGACCTCTGTAACTCTTCAGAAAAGGTCCGGTTTCTGGACAGATCCTTCACTCCTTTACAGGCCTCTCACGATGCTGCCGTGGCTGAAAGAGATGAGTTAAGAGCTGAAGCTGAACGGTGGGAGAAGCATTATGAATCTCTTGAAGACAAAACAGCCGTCGATGTTAGATGGGCTTATCTGAATGCCCGTCTGGACACATTGACGGAAATGGGCCAAGAGTGTTTTGACTTGGAAGTTGAAATTGCTAAAACTAGAGAGACGATTGAGAAGTCTCAGCAAAGTCAGAATCTCTCTTCACCTGAGGTTAAGGTCCCTGTTGTTCGTGTCTCCCCATCTCAAGCTGCTCCTCCTTCCAGTGAAGACAACCCCCCATCTAGAAAAGTTTATAGAACTTGGTTCTTTTTTTTATTTTTTATTTGTATCAATTAGTGGTTACTCCCAGTCCCATCGAGGGTAAAGTTGGATCCTTCGTAAGTCCCCAACTGACAACTTAGGGGCAATCAATGTATAAATTAAATTGGCTTTGACTAAGTTAACACTTAGTTTATTTTGCCGTAATATATTAATATCAATATTAGCATGACTTTAGCTTTCTTCGAGTTTTTGTTTTACTCGTAAGTCTTTGCATGCTTTCTTTTTGTGGTTTTTGGTTTACCTCCGAGTTTTTGACTTTGCATTAAAAAAAAAGCTTAGATTGTTCATACCTTTTCGTAATAGGCATGGTTTATAAAAGAGGACCCTTTTTTGATCGACACTTAATGAAGAAGACGTCTCAACTTCATAATGGTGTAAATATACAAAAGAGAGATAGGAATTTCACATGTTTTTCTTTAGCAATGTTTTGAAGAAAGTTTTTGTATTGTTTCAAAATTTCTTAACATTTCACATGTGTTTGTGTATCGTCTATAACTCGTTTTGTAACTATTTTTCTTTCAACAAAATTGATATGAACTTGTACTCGTAACTGTTTTTCTTTTGTAACAAATTTTTCGAATTAGTACAAGGGAATAACTGTTTTCGTTTATAATAATTTTTAAATATAAGGGTATGAATTTTTACCCATAACTGTTTTTATTGATAACAATTTTTAAATGAATACAAGGGTAATGCTTTTTCATCCGTAACTGTTATCATTCATAACAGTTTTCTGAATAAGTACAAGGATAATGATCTTTCATCCGTAACTGTTTTCATTTATAACAGTTTTCTGAATAAGTACAAGGATAATGATCTTTCATCCATAACTGTTTTCATTCACAACGGTTTTTGAGTAAATACAAAGATGTGCATTTTTACCCGTAACTAATATTCTACCTTTAACCTGAACATTCGTTTACATTTACTAATATGTTTTTGGAAACATTCGTTTACATTTATGAATATGTTTTTCGAAGGTTTTGAATCAGGCTTTGTGTTTTTGTCTATGGCTCTTTGAGTTTGCTCATAGTACTTGACTTGTTGGGAAGATCGATCTTTAGGCTCGAGCTTTGACTTTTTGATAGTCTTATTTGCTTTTTCTTTGCCTTCCATACTGTATAGTCCCCCAAGTGTTTGAGCTTTGAAGAATGAAATCTCGAGCACTTGACTATTCCTTCCTTGTGGTCCTTTTCCTGAAAAGGAAAAACGTACGGGACTCGAAGGTATATAGTTTTAGATGATGACTGCTTAACCCTTAAAAACGTCCATCATAAAGTTGTAAACCTAGACTGGGAATTCAGTCACTTCCTCGTGTCTGTGCAGGTCTAATATCATCATCTGGTGGTGGGTTAGCTTTTTGCCTATCATCTAAAATGGTAAGTATAATTTTAACTGTACAAAAGTAAAATCGAACGTAATGATACCTGACCGGGGTATTCCTTTTACTCAGAAGTAGTACTTCTTCAAATGAACAACATTCCAACTGGTTGGCAAGATTCTGCCGTCCATAGCATCTAGCTCATAAACGCCTTTTCCAACAATGCCACGGACTTTGTAAGGTCCTTCCCAATTTGGATTTAGCTTTCCTGCACCAGCTTCCTTCGTTGATTTTTTGAGAACGAAGTCCCTAATTTTGAAATATCTGAGGTGAGCGTTTCTGTTGTAATATCGCTCTATAATTTGTTTTTGGGCTGCCATACGTATTAGTGCAGTTTCTCTTCTTTGCTCGAGCAAATCCAAATTTGTCCTCAATTTGTCGTTGTTTGTTTCTTCCGTTGCTGTTGTGAATATTGTGCTTGGTTCGCCTATTTACACCAGTATTAAAGCTTCTGAACCGTAAACAAGCGCGAATGGAGTCTCTCCCGTAGCTGTTTTTGTAGTAGTTCTGTAAGCCCATAATACTGCCGGTAGCTCATCGGGCCAGTTTCCTTTGGATTTTTCCAACCGTTTCTTTAGGTTGTTTATGATGACTTTGTTTGTTGACTCGACTTGCCCATTCACCACGGGGTGATATGGTGATGAAGTGATTCGTTTGATTTTCCAACTTTCGAAGAATTCTGTGATTTGTGAGCCTATGAATTGCGGGCCATCGTCACATACGATCTCCTTCGGTATCCCAAAGCGGCATATTATGTGTCTTCATATGAAGCTTTTCACTTCTTTTTCTCGCACCTGTTTAAAAGCGTCTGCCTCCCCCCTTTTTGTGAAATAATCAGTTAATACGAGTAAGAACCATACCTTTCCTTTAGCTGGGGGAAGGGGTCCTACTATGTCCATGCCCCATTTCATGAATGGCCATGGTGATATCACTAGGTGCATCAATTCTGCTGGTCGATGCATGTTGTTAGCATACCGTTGGCATTTGTCGCATTTAGCTACGAAATTCTCAGCCTCTTCTTCCATTTTTGGCCAATAGTACCCTGCTCTGATTAGGGTTTTGACTAAGGATCTTGCTCTTGCATGGTTTCCGCAGTGTCTTTCGTGTACTTCCTTTATTACGAACTCCATTTGATTGGGTACGAGGCACTTTTCTAAGGGACATCCAAACATTTTGCGATATAAAGTATCACGAATGAGGCAGTACCGTGCAACTTTTCGGCGAAGTGCTTGAGCTGCTTTTTTATCTTCGGGTACGGTACCATTCTGCAAAAAATTTATAACTTCGTTTCTCCAATCCCAGGTTAAATTATTAAATGTTACCTCATTTTTCTCCTGGTCTATTGCTGAGTGAAATAGGTGTATGACAGTTGCATTGTCTTTATTCGTCACTTCTGCAACCGTTGTGAGGTTAGCTAATGCATCCGCTTCTGCATTTTCCTCCCTGGGTATTTTCATAACCTTCCATGATTGGAATTGTCTTACTAAGTCTCGTGCCTTTTTTAGATATTGTTGCATCTGGGCCTCTCTAGCGGTGTAAGTCCCCTGCATCTGGTTCACCACTAGTTGAGAGTCACTTTTGATTACGATCTGCTCGATTGCGAGTTCTCGTGCCAGTTCAAGCCCTTTAAATGACAACTTCGTACTCTGCTTCATTGTTAGTTATGGGATAACATTTAATAGCTTGTCATATCTTTTCACCCGTAGGTGATATTAAAACAATTCCCAAGCCAGCTCCTTTTACATTAGAAGAGCCGTCTGTAAATAGGATCCATATTCATGGATTAGCCCCGTTAAAGAGTTGTAACTCTCTTTCCACTTCAGGGATTATGCTAGTATTAAAATCAGCAACGAAATCAGCTAAAATTTGTGACTTTATTGCAGTCCTAGGATGATATATTATGTCATGTTCGCTTAATTCTATTGCCCACTTAGCTAATCTCCCTGATAATTCTTGTTTATGCAAAATATTTCTCAATGGGTATGAGGTTACAACAGTGATTGGATGACATTGAAAATATGGCCTTAACTTTTTAGCTGCCATGATTAGAGCTAAGGCTAATTTTTCTAGATGACGATATCTAGTTTCTGCATCTAATAAGGACTTGCTTACATAATAAATTGGAGATTGCTTACCTTTGTTTTCTCTTACCAGTACTGTACTTACGATAATTTCTGCAACGGCAAGGTAGACATACAATCCTTTCCCCTTTTTTGGCTTAGACAGCAACGAGGGTTTTGATAGATAGGCCTTCAGATTTTTAGAGCCTGTTGACATTCTTCAGTCCATTCGAACTGATTCTGCTTTTTAAGAACTAAAATGAATTTAAAACTCTTCTTCGAAGACCTGGAGATAAATCTTCCTAAAGCTGCAATTCTTCCTATTAGTCTTTGAACTTCTTTCTTGCTTGTAAGTATGTTGGGTATTTCATCAATAACTTTAATTTGAGCAGGATTTACTTCTATTCCTCTATTTGATACAAGGAAACCCAAAAACTTACCTGATTCTACGCCAAAGGTGCATTTTTCTGGATTCAGTTTCATATTATACTTGCGTAGGATTTCAAAGGTAATTGAAAGATGCTGGAAATGATCTTCCACTTGTGTTGATTTCACCAGCATGTCATCAATGTATACCTCCATTGTTTTCCCTAGATGTTCCTGGAACATCTTGGTCACCAGCCTTTGATACGCGGCTCCAGCATTTTTCAGGCCAAAGGCATGACTTTATAATAATAAGTCCCCCTGTTTTTAATAAAGGAGGTTTTTTCCTCGTCTGAGGGATCCATTTTTATCTGATTATAACCAGAGTATGCATCTAGAAAGATTAACAATTCATGACCTGCACTGACATCAATCATTTGATCTATGTGCGGTAATGGAAATGAGTCTTTAGGGCATGCTTTATTTAAATCTGTGTAATCTACGCATACTCTCCATTTACCATTCTTTTTGGGCACCACTACAGTATTGTCTAACCAATTAGGATATTTTACCTCACGTAGTGAACCAATTTTTAAGAGTTTCTGTACCTCTTCGTCGATCACTTGGTTCTTGAATGGTCCTTGCTTTCTTTTCTTTGCTTGACAGACACGAAGGATGGATCTTCATTTAGTTTATGAGTCATCACTTCTGGAGGAATACCTGTCATGTCTTAATGGGACCAAGCAAAGCAATCTGTGTTAGCCTTTAAATATTCAATTAACTTACCTCTTTTGCTGGGGCTTAACCTCGTGCCTATGTGAACTTTTTGTTCGGGCTTCTGCTCGAACAGTGGAACAGCTTCGAGCTCCTCTGCAGTTGTTTTGATATGCTCTTCCTCTTCTGGTTCCTGAATGACATAAGGTCTGGAATCCATGTCCGTATGTTTTGAGACTTCTTCCGTGGTGACTTGGTTCACCTTCTCGTGGTTATCTTCTTCCATACCTGTTTGGATAACATTTTTTTCCGTACCTGTTTGGACGATTTCCTCGTCTTTTGATTCTTCCGCTTCTTCTTCTTTGTTAGAGTGTACTACGGAATTTATATTCCTTGAGGTTTGTTGATCGCCCCGAATATGTTGAATTCCCTATTTGGAAAGGAATTTAATTACTTGATGTAAGGTAGATGGTATTGATTTCATGTCATGGATCCATGGTCTCCCCATGATTACGTTGTAGGCCATATCAGTATCAATGACTTGGAATTTAGTATTTTTGATTACTCCTTCTGCATAGGTGCTAAGCTCAATTTCCCCTTTTGTTACGACCATAGAGTTGTCAAACCCAAATAAGGCTCATGCTTTTGGGATTACTTGATCCTCCATTAGCATTTCTTCCACAACTCTCGACAAAATGATGTTGACTGAGCTACTTGGATCAATAAATACTCTTTTTACGTTAGTATCATGTATAAGCAGGGATATTACCAGTGCGTCGTTGTGTGAAAGCATTAATCCGTTGATATCTGCATCGTCGAATGATATATTGTCTGCTTCCACATCTTCACGAATCCGCTTCCCGTGTGTAATTGTGAATTTTGTTGTTCTCTTGCAAATTGCTCCGTTCACCTCCTCTCCTCCATGTATCACGTTCACTGTTCGCTTTGGAGATGGTGGTTTTGGGGGTTCCTGCCTGTTCTTCATATATGCATGTTTTCCTTTTTCACTAAATAGTTCTGTTAGATAGCCCCGTCTTAGTAATTGTTCTACCTCACCTTGCAATAATCTGCAATTTGATGTTCTATGCCTATGATCGTTATGGAATTCACACCAGAAGTCTAGATTTCTTTTATTCAGGTTTGACCTCATTTCTTTGGGCCATCGAACCTAATCGCCCATATTTCTCAGTATTGTAATTAATTCAGAAGTACTTACATTGAAGTTGTGGTCTCCAATTCTTGTGTTACCTCTATTTTGTTCATCCCGATCCTTTCTGGATCTTGATGAGGATGAGCTCGTATCTCTATTTGATGGTCTATATTCTAACCGGGTGTTTTCAAACCTGGGACGATTTTCTCGTCCCGAAGGTCCCATATAAGGGTCGTACCTATTCTTACATGTTCTCCTTTCTGGTTCGGAGCGTCTAGAACTGGTTCGATCTTCAGCTTTTGACTGAGCAATGGTGTTTTCTTCTATTCATAGCTTAGTGTTGTACCTGTTATAGACGTCGTTCCACGTCGTGGCTGGGAATTCTCTCAAGCTTTCCTTGATTCTTCGCGTGTCTTCTGAGATTTTGTCATTTAAATTGCTTGCAAATGCCATGGCTGCCCAATTGTAAGGTACCCTTGGTAGCAGCATTCTTTCTCGTTGAAACCTGTCTACAAATTCACGAAGCAACTCCGTGTCTCCTTGTTTTATTTTGAATATGTCTTCCATTCTTTTTTCGACTTTTTGCACACCGGAATGCGCTTTTATAAAAGAATCTGCAAGCTCAACAAAAGAGTCAATATTATTTTCAGGTAGAAGAGAATACCATGTTAGTGCTCCTTTGGTGAGTCTCTCCGAACTTCTTGACTAGTACTGACTCAATTTATTGTTTAGTCATATCGTTGCCTTTTACTCCTGTAGTAAAAACAATTACATGATCACGTGGATCAGTTGTCCCGTCATACTTGGGAATATTAGGCATTTTGAATTTCTTGGGAATAGGCAAGGGAGCCGCACTTGGCTTCCAAGGTTGTTGAGTGTATCTATCAACGTCAATTCCTTTGATGACAGGTGGTACTCCAGGAATTTGCTCGATTCGATCGTTTTGTTCCTTCACATGTTTCTGCAAAATTAGTAATAAAGATTGTAATTCTGGATTACTGGACATACCTGGTCTTGCTTCGAGTGACTCATTTAGAGTATCTCTACTTCCTGAGTTCGCCAATCCATATTGTGGATTTTCCACAGTTGCGGTGTTGTTAGGAGGAGGTGTGGGTGATGCAACCGGTAATCCCCTCACGAAAGCTTGCAAGGCTTGAGTCACATATTCACTAACCATTTGTTTTACAATATCTTGTTCTCCTCCTTGTTCATTTCCATTGAGATTATTGTTTTGAGTCGCAGATCTTTCTAGGGAATGTTCCCTTGATCCTCGTAGGGATCTTGAGGGCGATGGAACTGGGGTTCCAACCCTCTGTTGGTTGTTTTTGTTGGTGTTCGACATAATTCACAGAATGTTATTTGAGAAAAATAGAGATTATCATATTCCCGGTAACGGAACCAATTTGTTTAACCAAAGAATTAGATTCTTTGCCAAAGCTATTTTAAGAAGAACACGAGTTTCTGATAACCAAGGAATACGCTAATAATTGTAAGTAAATTCGTAAATAGAAAGCAGTAAGATGCATAAAAAGTAAGTATATTGCAATAGTAGTTCGAACGTGTGTTTACAAGTTATATTTTACTCCCCTTTATAGAGAATTGCTTAATATAACGTCTACTCTTTTCAGTGATTAAGCATTAATGACTAATAATGGAATTAATGTATTGTTACAATGATTAATCGTAACTGTTGCGTGAAGATTGTATAACGTTTGGCTCATTAATTGAAGATCCCGAATCTGCCCTGTATTTTTCCTTGATTCATTCTGATCGTGTCTCTTTATCTTCCCACTTAGGTTGAGATCCCCGTATCTGATGATCCCGTGAGTATGCTATTCCGTTCCTCTTTATAGAGTCTTGTCCAGTTGTCATGTTATAATTGCTCTACATAGATTGCTGAGTCATCATAATTGTTACACGTGTGAAGCTCATTTTTACCACTACAACCTTCTCTTCGAGGTAATTTCGAGCCCTTACCCGATCTTTGGTGATGCAAACTAGTCAAACCCGAGTCATATGCAAAAATAGGTGCCCTTACGCACCTTAAAGCCGTTAGGTGGTGACTCTCCTCTTTTAATACTTCCTTAAAAGAGTTGTTACATGTTGAAACCCGATTTTGCGAGAAAAAGGGGCGCGACACCCGGTGCTATCATGAGGTCGACTGGGGCTGGCTCTGCTGCGGGCACCTCACCCTGCTCCTCAACTATGGGATCCTCCGATGGATCCACTAGCGGTGAAACTAGGGTAACTCTGGGTCGTCCTCGCCCCTACCTCGGGTCGGTGCCCTCCCCCTGCCTCTGCCTCGGTCTCTAGCCACGAGGGGAGCAGCTCTTCCCGGGTCGGGAACGTCTGTTGTGCGCGTCCTCGCCATCTATGAGAGAATGAAAGAAAGAAACTTAGTATACCATCAACTGAAACGATAAGATATGAATAAAGAGTAGTTTCCTAACATCTTATAGCCTCTCGAAGATAAGTACGGACGTCTCCGCACCGATCCACAAGACTCTATTAGACCCGCCCATAACCCGTGAGACCTACGTGAACTTAGAGCTCCTATACCATGTTGTCACGACCCAATTTCATATTAGGCTGTGATCGCGTGCAGCACCGGTTCTAGACAAGCCGACAACGAATGACTTAATTACATTTCCAGTTTTACTACTTATCCGTATAATGATTTTTCCTTAACTTAGAGGATTTAACGCGAGACCGATTTAATTTTATAAGTTAAACTAGTAGAAATAATCATAATCAAACAGAGTAAACCCAAAATCCATAAGTCGACTAATACATGCCAAGATCGTGTGTCACAAGTGTATGTGCAACTTAGTAGATTATACAAAAGAATGCATATCCTACTGTCTGAAAAGGATTAGACAGAAACCAAAAATAAAAGGAAGACTCCAGGATGCTGCTGAATGGCTCAGAAGGGGGCAGCTCACCGTGGAATCTCAAAATCAAGTCAGGGATGCACGCCGAATGCGTATCCAGATGCACCTGCCTCAGATCCTGCACAGTTAAGTGCAGAAGTGTAAAGTGAGTATATAAAGCAATATGTACCTAGTAAGTATCTAGTCTAACCTCGAAGAAGTAGTGACGAGGGGTCGACTAGACACTTACTAAGGCTAATGATATTAAATCAAGATAATTAAGCCTCATTTACAAAGAATGTACTAACTCAACAATAAGATATGGTAAATATCTTCACACAATTATTAGTTCCAAAAATCAACATGCGCAAGTAATGCCGAGGCCGTACGACCCAAACCAACACGATGACATTTAAATGTGCATTGCCGAGGGTCGAACGACATGAACTATAAATTCATCTATTTAATCTGCCGAGGAGTTCGGCCCGCTCCACAATACAAAACACTTAGATAACACAATTATTCCATAACAATCAAATGTTCCATTTATAACCTCAATTGAGTGAAGACTTATCCTTTTGGAGTTCTTTTACGATTTACAGGATCATGGCTTAAGCAATTAAATTAACAAGTAATGATGCAATTATTTCAAGTATAGCATGATAGGGCCCGGACATAACATAAATAGTAGCTACGCACGGACTCTCGCCACTTCGTACGTATGTAGCTCCCACAAATAGTCACATACATTGTTTAATTCGCCTATGGGGAGAGTTCCCTCTTACAAGGTTAGAAAAGAGACTTACCTCATATCCAAGCCTACTTCCCAATTCAAGAATGCGCCCAAACCTCCAAATTCGGTGCCAAACAACTCGGAACTAGTCAAACATTACATAAATTAATTAATCTATGCTCAAAAGTTCATATTTCCACTATTAAAATGATCTCCCAACCCAAATTGCAAGATTCTTCAAATTCACCCCCGGAACCACGTGCCCGGATTCTGAATTTGTTT
Organism: Nicotiana undulata; assembly: GCA_005239495.1. Classification (NCBI taxonomy): domain Eukaryota; kingdom Viridiplantae; phylum Streptophyta; class Magnoliopsida; order Solanales; family Solanaceae; genus Nicotiana; species Nicotiana undulata. Next base: position 31,827 of record ML256222.1, on the reverse strand, counting down.
GAAGGAATTTGTTACCCACAACCTAAGGAACATAAATATATGATTTTCACTAAGTTTCATGGTCAATTTCGTGGTAAAATCTCATTTTTGTCAAACTCTAGGTTTTTTCATCTGAACCCATGATTTCTACCAATTTTCATGTTGAAATCTACCCATAATCTATGTATTAAACTCACAATAGTTAGAAATTACTCACCTCCAAAAGCTAGGTGGAAATCCCTCTCAAGAAGCTCCAATAATCTCCCAAAGAGTGAGAAATGAGTGCAAATGGCTTAATTCCCGTATTAAATGAACCTCACTGCCCCAGCGATTTTTGCACCTGCGGATCCGCTTCTGAGGACAAGGTGTCCGCTTCTGCGGAGTTGGATGGGCCGGTTGGAGCTGCTTCTGCAAATGGGCACCCGCTTCAGCGGTCCCGCTTCTGAGTATAGGCTCCCGCTTCTGCGAAGAAGGGGCCGCATCTGTGGGACCTGGGCTGGCCTCGTTGGATCGCATCTGCAGAGATTGGCTCGTACCTGCGGAAAAAGGCTCGCAGGTGCGGGCACACCAGAACTGGTGCACCAGCAGCCCTATTGAGTTTCAAACTCAACTTGCGCATCTTCCAAATGGCACCTAGGGACCCCGAGGCCCCGTCCAAGCATACCAACAAGTTTGGAAGCATAAAACAGACTCGCTCGAACTCTCGGAACGCTCGAAACAACATTAAAACTATGAATCACACCCCAAAATCAATTGAATCAAACTTAAGAACTTCAAGTTCTTCAATTTACTTCTAATGCGCCGAAACGTACTTACACTACTCGGAATGATACCAAATTTTGCGTGCAAGTCTTAAATGACATTACGAAACTATTCCCGATCTCGGATTTTCATTTGGACCTCGATATTACTGAAACCCGTTCCTAACCAAATTTAAAGAACTTCAAGAATCAACTTTTGATATTAGGCACCGAAACACTCATGGGTCATCCGAAACCCGATCTGAACATACGCCCAAGTCCGAACTCATCATACGAACCTAGTGGAACCGTCAAATCCTGATTTCGAGGTTGTTTACTCAAAATGTTGACTGAAGTCAAACTTGGCCTTTTAAGCCAACCTTAGGGAACCAAGTGTTCCGATTTCAGCCCGAACCCTTCCAAATCCCCAACTAACCATCCCTACAAGTCATAAAATAGTAAAAGCACATACTTGGAGTCTTATTAAGGGGAACAAGGTTCTAGAAAGAAAAAAGATCGGCCGGGTTATTACAATTTGGCTCTCATTTTTTTGGAATTTAATTTATCGTATTATTTATTATTTGAAGTCTGAACTTCAAACTTTGAACAATTGACGTTTTTTCGTGGTAACATTGGAGTTACGAAAATCATCAAGTGTTCAATTTATTGCGGAATTCGGTGCACTCCCTCCAACTCTTTCTCTTATTTGCATATTTAATTTTTTCTAGTAGTTAAATTTTCACAATATGTTTAATGCTGCAAAAAGAGTTTGTAATAAGGTTGTTAATCGGAATAATCGGGGAAATAGAAACGGATGTACTACTTCAACATCTAGTAGTAATTTAAATGACTTTACACATGTTTCTGAAACATCACCTGATAATAATATAGATTATGAACAATTACAGAAAGATTTCGGTATAGTAGATAATGAATTAGAAATTGAACATGAGACACCACTTACACCTAGTAGTGTTGGAGTTGGTAGCAGGGGTGGTGGTCGTGGCACTGGTGGTAGACCACTTGTGGCTCCGACTACTAATCAGAGAAAAATAAGTAAGGTTTGAAATTTTTTGACGAAATAGAGAATACTGATAGAGTTAGATGCAAAATTTGTAAAGATAATTTTAAACAGAAGACTGGAGGACAATTAGGGTGTACTGGGACACTTTGTAGATATATGAGAATTACTCATCCTATAGAATAGGGCTCTGATTTAGATGAAAATCAAGGAACTCCAAACCCTAGTACTGGAGGACTTATGAAATATGATAAAATGAAGGATCGTGAGGAGTTAGCAAAAATGATTGCTTTAGGTTGTCTACCTTTTTCTTTTGCTTCTTCATTATATCATATTATGTATATTCAAAGGATTTATAATCCTTTATTTAAAGGTATCCCTAGAAGTACTTGTAGATCTGATATCTTTAGACTTCATGGACAATATGAGACATACATACGTTATTTGTTTGACCACCTTCCTTCTAGAGTTTCTCTAACTTCTGATATTGGCCATGCTGTTAATGGCAATGTGTCACGACCCAATTTCTTCTCCATTGGGTATCGTGATGACACCTAGTCTTAAGAACTAGGTAAGACTATTATTAAATAAACATAAAACATAATATCAAAACTTTTAATGCTTTTTGAAATAAATCTCTATACATTGCACATCTTCCCAAAACCCGAAGAGTAAAAGTCATAAGCTTTACAGAGTTTACACTAAAATTCCTAAATACCACTGTTCTGAAATAAGTACAACAATGTATAAACAAAAATAAGACGGTGACTCTGAAATCCCCGAACGCTGGAGCGGTTTTACCTTGAGTATCCACCACAACAACCGCACTGCTAACTATTGATGGGTCGGATCTGCAAAACCTGGAATCTGCACAAAAATGTGCAGAAGTATAGTATGAGCACACCACAGCGGTGCCTAGTAAGTATCAAGACTAACCTTGATGAAATAGCGACGAGGACTAGTCAAGACACCCACTATTCTAATAAACTAAACAAGTATAATTATAGAATTAACGGAAAAACGATATACAACTAAAGGCTACACACTATGTTTAACAATACAGTAAATTTAATAAGGGAGGAAAATAATAAGTATCAGCGGAGAAACATGAAATAACACAAAAAGGGTGAATAGAACACAACTAAATCTGGGAAGTAAATAACAGCAAGGACAAGTGATGACTCCACCACTTCCACTACTTATACATCAAGTCGTAGTCGTCTCCACGAGGTTTTCGAACCTCGGACAAGTCACCATTCACGGGTCCCAATATCCGAACCCTAACGCTTGGCATCTTATGCCCTTATTCAAGTAATAACTGCACGGATGACTCGCGTGCCAACTGGGTCATTTCCACACATATGGTAATTACAACAAGAGTATATATACTCAGCAACAACAAGGAACCCTTAATCCGATAATAGTGCTTAACTGCGTGTATGCTTGTGCAGGTGTCCTAACATGATCCAACAACCAATAAGCATAAGGAAAGAGAAAGGGAAACACGTACATTGTCTTCTCAGAATTTCCACACGAATAACCTCACACGGTAAGTGTTCCATTACACAATATCAATAACAAAGAATTCCCCCCGGCCAACACAAGTATCACAAACAATCCCTGACATAGCCCACCTTGTCACGCCACGTGTGCAATAGTAAAGTATATGCCCGCCTTATTTCTCCACACGTGCATAACATGTTCCCACCTTGTCTCGCCACATGCGCAACCCTCAATTTCATATACCTCCTTATCACGTAGCATGTGAAATATCAATGGTAAACACGGCACGACATAAACCTGGTGTAAATCCCCATATCAACAACCGCACGGCAGAAACCTTGTGCATCACAACAATCACAATCGCACGATAGAAACCTTGTGCATAACATAACAAGTACAACAACAACAATGACAATAATACAAGAAACGGTAAATATATCAACTCAATAACCTACGACCACAAGAAAGGCAAAGCTAGTTCACAAGTAATAAACACAATAAATAATGCTAGGAATATTAAGAACAACTCAGCAAGGAAGGAAAATAGCATGTAACAGTTGTACCTAAATGCACAAGTCAACAACAAGAACTAACACAAATCCGATAACTCTATTTACGGGCAAGTCAACTGAGGTATAGTCTATCCAAACTTCCTTTAAGGCCGGGCAGTTTCAAGGGTATTCAACAGTTCCACTTAAGGACAAGAAACATGAAAATAATCATAACCTCAGTTAAGACAAAATAATTATAGGATGAGATGAAGATAATTACAATTAGAGATAAGCAGTTAAGAAGACATAACATGATATTAAAAGGAGTAAAATCTTCAGATAAGTCAATTAAGAGTCAAATAGGCAATAGGAGTAAATCCAAAAGTAAGAAAATATACATTTAAACAAATAAAGATGAAACTAGAAATTAGGAAATTCAATCATGCCAAGAACAATTCATACTCAACGAATATAAGGACCTAAGATTCCTAAAGGGACAACTTTCCGCAAATAAGTCCGAGCACGCGCTCGTCAACTCGCATACACGGGCTACAGTCAACATAGAAGACTCAAATCCTAAGGGAAATTCTCCCACACAAAGTTAGGCAAGATACTTACCTCAAAGACGATAACCTGATACTCTAAAATGGACTTCTCGGGTGAAAAGGCCTCCAGACGGCTCAAATCCAACTAGAACAACTTCAAAACATACATAAAACTTATAAGGAACTATTCCGGATAATAAAGTTTTGATCTTTACAAAAATCCAAAAATTGACCCAAACGTCGACCCTCGAGCCCGCACCTAGGAGCCCGAATTTTTTTATAAAATCTGAACGCCCATTCCAAAATGAGTTCAACCATACAAAAATTACCAAATTCCGATACCATTTCGCCACTCAAATCATGAAATTTCGTTTTTGGGAATTTCTTCAAAAACCAACATTTTCCCCAACTAAAAACATAATTTAAATGATAAAAACAAAGACTAAATCATGGAATATGTTTAATTTTAGGTGAAAAACACTTACCCAATCGAATTTCTTGAAAACCCCATAAAGAATCGCTCAAAGCCGAGCTCTACCAGTCAAAAAAGATGAAAATGGTGTAACCCTCGATTTAGGAATATATTCTGTCTGCCCAGGTTTTTGTGCATCGTGATCGCGGAAGAGGTAATGCGATCGCGAAGAAGAAAATAGCTGCTGGCCCAAAATGTGTTGCGCGATCGCGGAAGGGTTTATGCGATTGCGAAGAAGGGAAATGGCCACTGCCCAAAAATGCACTATGCGATCGCGAATTGATGCATGCGATCGCAGAAGAGAAAGGGAGCGATTCACCAGCTGGTGTGGCTGAGCTATGCGAACGCGGGAGATGGACTGTGAACGAGGAGGAGGCAGAAACATAAGTACGGGATCGCAGGCTGGTGTATGCGAAAGCGATGAAGAAAAACGGTTAGCCACCCAACAAGCCTTCGCGATCGCCGCCATACCTATGCGATCACATAGAAGGAAATACCAGAAGACAGAACAACAATTCAAAATAGGGGGAAATGACCCGTAGCCCCTACGAAACACACCCGAGGCCCCCGGGACCCCGTCTAAACACACAAACCAGTCATATAATCTAACACAGACTCGCTCGAGGTCTCGAATCACATTAAACAACGCCGAAACGACGAATCACACCATAAATCGAACTTATGAAATTTCAAATCATCAAACTTCTAAACTCGTGCTGAAACCTATCAATTCAACCCGGAATGACGCCGAATTTTGCAGACAATTCCCAATTGATATTCCGGAGCTACTCCAACTCTCGGAATCGCATTCTGACCCCGATATCCTAAAAAGTCAATTGTGGTCAAACTTCTCCATTTCCAAAACTTCAAATTTTCCAACTTTCGCCGAATTGCCTCAAGTTACTCTACGGACCTCCAAATCCAATTTTTGGACGCGCGCCTACGTCCAAAATCACCATACGGAACTGTTGAAATTGCCCAAAACTCATTCCGGAGCCATTTGCACAAAAGTCAAAATTACGGTCAAATTCCACCGCTTAAGCTTCTAAAACTGAAATCTTTCTTCCAATTCGACTCCGGATCATCCGGTAACTGAATCCAACCATGTACGCAGTTCGATATACATATTGTGAAGTTGTTCAAGACCTTACGCCACCGAATAGAGTTTTAATTCTTAAAATGACCGATCAGGTCGTTACAAATGATTATTTGACAATTGCATGTCATTGGATAGATAATAATTATTGTATGCAAAAACGTATTATCGATTTTAAATATGATGAAGATCAAAGTCATACTGCTATTTTTATAAGTACTACTATTTGCGAAGTTGTTGAATTTTACAATCTTAATAAAAAATTATTGTGTATGTCTTTTGACAATGCTTCTAATAATAATGCCGCTATTTCAATATTAAGAATGCATTTGCAACCACCACTTGACGAAAATTTTCATGTTAGGTGTGCGTGTCATGTTTATAATTTAATTGTTAGAAGTTGGCTTGATTTATTTTCAACTAATATTACTCATGTTAGAAGAGCAGTTGGTGTTATTCAAGGAAACAATAGACAATATATAATTAGGGAATTTAAGAATAAGTGTACTGAGCATAACCTTAACCCAAGATTCATGCCAGACGAAATTGTTACTTGATAGAATTATACATACTTATTTTTAAAATGTTGCTAAAAATATAGATTGCCGATAACTGAAGTTGCTAATGCACATTGTACTGATCCAAACTGTATATTAACAACTAATACTTGGGAGGCCATTAGTGATGTTGTAAATTTTTACATAAATTTTATATAACTACTGTTGAGTTTTCTAAAGCATATTACCCTAGTGTTACTATGGTTTTAGTACATATAGCTGAAATTTCTTTTTTACCCTCTGAATTTAAGAAGAAAGAAAAATATAAGGATGTTGTTGAAAAAATGCATGAAAAATTCAAAAAATATTTCTTTCCAATTCCTCCGATTTACTTTATTGGTGTTGTTTTAAATCCTTCTATTAAGATGTCTGATTGTCACCAATAAATCAATGTTTTATATACTTATATGGAGATTGGACCAACTGAAACCCCCAGATATATATTCTTGTATGAACAAGCTAAATGACAATTTACAACAATTATATAATTATTATGCAAATATAGTTGATGATGTTACTCTTAATGTAGGCAATGTTAATCTCACTATGCATTGTACCTCTTCTACTGCATCTACTACTATGGATAATGATGAAGTCCTTGATGGTTTTAATATTTGGTCTACACTTTCTTCCACTCAAACCAATAGCAGGAACATTGATGAACTTCAATTCTACTTGTAAAAGCAAAAAGAGCATCGCACAAAGGAATTTTCACCGTTGGGATGGTGGCATGAGAATGAAAAGCAATTTCCTGTTCTTTTCGCTATGGCTCGGGACGTGCTGAATGTGCCAATGTCAACTGTTACATCAGAGAGTGCATTTAGTCAAGCAAGACAACAATTATGAGACACCCATCACTCATTGGGAAGTAATGCTTTGGAAGTTTTAGTATGTTTCAGAGATTGGATTAGACCAGAACGAAGAAATAAGGGACGTGAAGATGTTAATAAACAAGAAGACGGGGAACTTGGAGATATATTAACACATGATAACCCATCTGAATCTAACACTCCAGAAGATGGCTAAGAAGTTCATATTGATTATGAAGAATTTACTAAGGCAATGCAAAACCTTTGAAGTTCTAGATTTATAATTTTATATTTAATAATTAAATTTTGATTTTACTCTTTTTCGTTAATTTAGTTGTTGTTAAGTTTAAACTATTATCTTAAATTCTTAATGAAATATTCAAATTTTAAATATAAGGATTTTAAAGCTTTTGCATCCTTTTATTCAAACACTTTTTTATAAGATTGTTTGTTTGTTTTATATTTTTACTTTATATTAATATAAATTGCGATAGTTATACAAAATAGAAAAATAAAAATAACATTAACCCGGCCGGCCCGGCCCAGCCCCTTGGACCCGTAACCATTCCAGTTAAGTTTTTACCCAGATGGACCCGGACCCGTTAAGCCCGGTTTGAAAAAACCGATAACCGACCTGGATTAGAAACCGACCGCTCACCTTTTTTATTAACCCGGCCTGGCCCACCCATTAAACACCTTTACTTTTGGAAGAAAGAGTGGGGTGGGGTTTATTTCCTACGTGTATTTTTTCGTTTTTGCTTATGACACGTCATTTTCTTGTTGGTCTGATTTTTAATGTCTAAAGCAAGTAAAGTCACGCTCTTACTCTTGTTTTTACATTGTTAGAAATGTGCTTAATAGATACAGTTTGGTGTTAGTTTAGGTGTCTAATAGTTTATATCCTTAGTTGGGGTGTCTAAGTGAAAAATTATGGCAAATTTAGGTGGATGTGTATGTATTTGGCCTAACTTTTGAAAAAGACATTTTTTATGCAAGATATATAGTGTGGATTGTGAAAATGAGAAATAAAAAGATATTATGGCTGGAAAATACGTTAGGGGCTTCTATACCCGATTTTGGGGTCATAATTGAGCATATACCTCTTTGCAAGCCTACCCACTTTAAAATCAACTTCAGACTTATCGGGTCTGAAGTTTAAAAGAATTAGTCTGAAGTAAAAAAAATTGCACTTCAGATGCACTTAAGGCCAAATAGGTCTGAAGTGCAACCAATGATTTTATGCACTTAAGGCTTGTGTATAGCTGAAATTGGGAAGACCGATTTTACGTCTGTTATAGCATTCGGTAGCTTATTCACATAAGATTCAGATATAGCCCGAGGTCTGACCTCGAAGCATCCTTTACGCTCGATCTTGAGGCCGTACGGTTTCAGGATTGGTATAGGTGAACGACACAAGGACTGAGGTATACAACTCTGTAACCAAGTACGAATCCGTACTCATACATTACATAATTGTATCAATCGCAATCTTTGTAATAAATGACAGTGTACTATGTTGGGATTTACCCTCCTATATAAGGGGGACCCTTACTATTTCTTAAAGATATACAACATCCAATACAAGGAACAAGAACATTCTCTGCTTCATTACTCAAACATTCCCTATTTCTCTCTATTAGCTAATTTACTTACATTTATTGCTTTTCATTAATTGTTATTCATTTATATCTCATTATTGATCATCAATAGCATACTCCGATACCCATAAATGTATTAAGGCTTCATCGACCGTCCAAGGGTAGCCCCGAACCTCGATCTAAAGGACCCCCCCGAGACCAGCATCGAACACCCGACTTGAGGCCTCTCGGTTTGCTTATCTTCGATTTCATACTGCTTTTACTCTATCTGCTCCAATCATACTCAGCATCAACTGCTTAACAACTAGTACTAAAATAGATTGCATATTTTTAGAACCACATAATCAAATATAATTGTAATTACCATTTTCTAGGTAAACAGTTTGGCGCCCACCGTGGGGCTAAAAATAATAGTGATTGTTTTAATACTGGTTCACTGAAAAACATGAGTTATTTTTCAAGTTTTTTCTTGCCCAAGAATCTTTGTTTTCAGGTTAAATTTCAGACTCAGCGAATACGTACAAAAATAGCGGATTTAAGGACTTTGGAGAGAATGATATAACCATCCCAAACGCTGGTGTACCATTGCAAATACCCGATAGCGCAATGGAGCCAACCCCTAAGGGCGTGGAATCAAGCAATGACCAGCACGACGATGTCAGTCCTCACACTGACAAGAGCGCGCCCCGAGAAGACAGACATGGAGAGCGGGAAACTGCCGCTTAAAGGAAATAAGGGGTCAATCTCCAAGTGATCTTTGAAATGCTACGGGCATAACAAGAAAATATTACTCGACTGCAAAACCATCAGAAAATCTCGGGCGTGTCAGCACCAGCGACAGCCCCCTGAACCCGACCGGTACCGGAAAGGTCGGGAAATAGAGGACCAGTAGCCGATCCCACCGTCGTAAGAATACTTGAAGGTCTCACCAGGAAAATAAAGTCAAGGCTCTCAGAAAGAAAGCCAGAGCCACGGGGAGAAAGGTATCGACCTTACGTCGAGAACTGTAGGAGCATCGTGAGGAGCAACACGCCCCAAATCAATCCAAAGACAAATCGAAGCCAATGTCATCGAAGGGTAGCAGACAAAGTTGGGTTTGGTAGGCGCACGGAGCCGGCAAAAATATCCCAATCGACCAAATACAACTTCAGGAATGGCATTTCGGACATTGTATCCGCCATGAGTGGAATCAAAGGCACCATATGGTCAAAGCCCGTGCTATCGGATCCTTCGTAGAGGGACCCTAACCTGGCGTGCGAGTTCCATGGTACCCACGGTCATAGGACCGAGGATTGTAGATAACTCCAAAGGGAAGCAATCCGATTATCTAGCAAAAGGTATCTGCAAGAGGTCGTCAGTAGCCAATCCATAAACCTTCCCCAGGAAGGGACGACAACCCGAAAGGGCGGAGCAGGAAAACTCCAACATTCCGTGTACATGATCGTCGGGGGAAACGACATCCCTCGGGGATTCATGATCAAGTGGGCAAAAGTATCAGCTGCAAGGCATATTTGGAGCCGTATGCTCCGAGATATCCTTACATTTAGAGATGAGGACCTCGAGACCCCGCCTCACCCGCATAATGATGTGCTGGTAATTTCCTTTCTCTTGAATAACATTTAAATTAAATGCATACGTGTGGATCCAGGTAGTTCGGCCAACGTAATCAGATCGGAGGTACTGGAACAACTCGGGCTGCTTGACCGAGTCATACCTACCTCACTAACCCTTAACGGATTCAACATGGCCGGAGAAACGACGAAGGGGGAAAAATGAACCGGCAGTGCAATCAATGTTTCTAGGGAAATGATCTGACGGGACGTTTCGAATCACCTCCTAAGCTTGCGTCACAAGCATGACGTCATCATAAGGGGGCCCGGGAGGATTCGTATCAAGAACGTTTCTTATCGTTCTACTCTAAGAAACGCGGGGACTATCTGCGTACGCCTGAATCGGGAAGACCAATTTTACGTCCGTTATAGCATTCAATAGCTTATTCACATAAGAATCAAGGTATAGCCCAAGGTTTGACCTCGAAGCATCCCTTACGCTCGATCTCGAGGCCGTACGGTTTCAGGATTTTTATAGGTGAACGACACAAGGACTGAGGTAGACAACTCTATAACCAAGTACAAATCCGTACTCACACATTAAATAACTGTATCAATCATAATCTTTGTAATAAATGACAGTGTACTATGTTGGGATTTCCCCTCCTATATAAGGGGGACCCTTACTATTTCTTAAATATATACAATATTCAATACAAGGAACAAGAACATTCTCTGCTTCATTACTCAAACATTCCCTATTTCTCTCTGTTAGCTCATTTACTTATATTTATTGCTTTTCATTAATTGTTTTTCCGTTATAGCTCATTATTGATCATAAATAGCATAATCTAATACCCATAAAGTTGTTAAGTCTTCATCGACCTTCCAACGGTAGCCTCAAACCTCGATCTCAAGGACCCCCCGAGGCCAACATCGAACACCCGACTTGAGGCCTCTCGGTTTGCTTATCTTCGATTTCATACTGCTTTTACTCTATCTGCTCCAATCATACTCAGCGTCAACTGCTTAGCAACTTGTACTAAAATAGATCGCATATTTTTAGAACCACATAATCAAATATAATTGTAATTGCCCTTTTCTAGGTAAACAAGGCTAATAAGTCTAAAGTGCAAAATTGCACTTCAGATGCACTTAAGGCCAAAAGGTTTGAAGTGCAACAAACGTTTTCCTACACTTAAAGCCAATAAGTCTGAAGTGAAAAACTATACTTAGATGCACTTAAGGCCAAAACGTCTGAAGTGCAACCAACGGTTTATGCACTTAAGGCCAAATAGGTCTGAAGCGCAAATTGCCCAGAAACAAAAAGTTGTTCTTCGAATTATAACAATCAATATACCATTTAATACCTAAATCTACTCCAAATGAACTCAAATTTGAAATATAACCTCACAATATCATCAAGAACAAAACCCAATCATCAATTTGTCAAAACAATAATAAATCTAACGAACCCATTTTGCAATTAAGAAAAAGAAGAAGAAGAAATCCTAAGAAATTGTAAAAAATAAAGCGCCATAAAAGCTCACCACTGTAAAATATCATACTACCTTAAAATATATTCACAAATACCATATAAAATCAACGTCATGAAGGAGAAGAAGAAACAGGAGAAAAATGCCTGAAGTTGTTTAAAAAAATAAATACAAGTTAAAAGAGTTTTAAAAAGTGGTAAATGTTAAATGGGGGATACCAAATAGGACGACCGTGCAATTTTTACAATACGTTATAACTTGCATTTGGTAGGTGAATTTAGTCTTGCATTATTACTTAGTCAAATGAATTTAGTTCATATTGACTCACGCAAAGCAACTTTTCAAATTCTTTAAAAAAATTGATAGCAAAAAAGAGTCATGTTGGTTAGTGTATTGTTTTATTTTGCTTTATCGTATCTGAAACATTGAGTAGGAGGTATTATTTATTTTGATGAAGGGAAAAACTAACAGCAAATTTTGAAGGATATTTTTATAATTTAATTTTTAAGTTAAGGCCTTCGCATTTTTAATATAGCGCGTGCGCGTGCGCACACACATATAAATTTTACTAAAGGCTTTCTCACTTTTAATACAATATAAATTATATGGTAATGGCGGTAACTGATTTTATATTCAAAATTATGTCAACTTACTTTTGAAAAGGATTTTCAACCATTGCTTGTAAGATAAATGTATGAACATAGAGTGATTTTATTTGGCAGAATAGTCCAGTAGACTCTTTACTTTTTCAGGTTTGTCATCTTGGTCCCTATATTTTATGAAGTTTCATTCAAACAGTTGTACTCTATCAAAATTGTAACGACCCGGCCGGTCGTTTTGAGAGTTTGAGCCCCGAACCCCTAATAACTATTTTCCCCACGTCTGTTTCTGCTATCGTGACTTGCCGGAGTGTTTGGTTATGGGATTCAGAGAGTTTTGGGACACTTAGTCCCTAGATGTGAGTTTAAGCCTTAGAATTTGGACCGTAATTGGAACTGTGTGAAGACGGATCCGGAATGGGATTCTGTTAGCTCCGTTGAGTGATTTGAGGTTAGGAGCGCGTCTGGAATGTGTTTTGAAGGTGTGTAGTAGATTTAGGCTTGACTTGGCGAAAGTTAGATTTTCGGCGATTTCGGCTGATAGGGAAAATTTTGATATCGAGCTCGAAATGAAATTCCTGAAGTGGTTGTAGGTTCGTAGTGTAATTTGTGACTTGTGCGTCAAATTTAAGGTCATTTGGACTAGGTTTGACGTGTTTCGGCGTCGTTTGTAGAATTTGGAAAAATGCTAAGTTCTTAGGCTTGAATCCGTGTTTAATTCATGTTTTTGGTGTTATTCAATGTGGTTTGAAGTCTCGACTAAGTTCGAATGATGTTATAGGACTGGTTGGTAGGTTAGGTTGAGGTCCCGGGGGCCTCGGGTGTGTTTCAGATGCTTAACGGGAAGAAATTTGGACTTGGGCAAAATCTGGTTTTGGTGTTTCGCGCCTGCGGATGGGAGGCCGCAGGTGCTGGCACGCAGGTGCACTGGGTGTGTTCGCAGATGCGAAAAAAGCCAGGGCATGCTGGGTTCGCAGATGCGGCTGGTGTCCGCAGATGCGGATCCATCTCGTTTAAGTGATTTTTGCATCTGCATTGATTTTTCCGCAGGTGCGGCCCCATGAGCCGCAGATGCGGAAATCATTGGGCAGAAATAGGGAGTTCGAGGGTTTGAAATTTCAGAACACAAGATTCGATTTAGAGCTCGGTGGGAGACAATTTCTCGAGGGATTTTGAAGGAGAATCATTGGGTAACGAATTCTAACTCTATTTTGACTGTAATATAATAATCTATTGTTATTTTCCTCGTCTAATTAAGAAATTTGAGGGTAAGAGTTTGGAAATGGGGGAAAAGGTTCCCGTATTGAAAATCTGAAATTTGATTGAGATTTTGTCGTCGGATTTAAATGATTTTTGTTCGAGTGAACTCGTGAGTGAACGTGTGTTCATAATTGGTAAATTTTACCCGATTCCGAGACGTGGGCCCGGGGAGACTTTTAGGCGATTTTTCTAATTTTGCATTTTAGCTTTGAATTAATTAGTTAAATTAGTTACTTAAGCATCTGAATTAATTTGAATAGATTCGAGCCATTTGGAGCCGGGTACTCGTGGCAAGAACGTGATCTCAACTTTATTTGAGCGGTTGAGGTAAGTGGCTTGCCTAACCTTGTGTTGGGGACTTTCCCTGAGGTTATTTGATGTTATTTGATTTGTGAGCGCCGTGTACGTGAGGTGACGAGTACGTACACGGGTTGTTATTGCAAAAATCCCGTTTTTCCTCCTTAAATCATAAATTATTTTTCTCTTATTGAATTGCACTCATACGTTAAAGGATGGGGATGTCATAATCCTTTAGCAACTCAAGCCACCTACGCTGCCTCAAATTGAGATCCCTATGCTTGAACAAGTACTGCAAGCTGCGGTGGTCTGTATAAACCTCACAAGACACCCCATACAAGTAGTGCCTCCAAATATTGAGAGCATGAACAATCGCCGCCTACTCCAAATCATGCACAGGGTAGTTTTTCTCATGAACCTTCAACTCGTGAAGCATATGCAATAACTCGCCCCTCCTGCATCAACACACATCCCAAACCGACGCGTGAAGCGTCGCAATAAACTGTATACACCCCAGAACCGGAAGGCAATACAAGAACTGGTGTTGAGGTCAATGCTGTCTTGAGCTTCTGAAAGCTCGCCTCACACTCGTCGAACCACCGGAATGGGGCATTCTTCTGAGTCAATATAGTCAGAGGAGCTTTAATGGATGAAAAACCGTCCACAAATCGGCGATAATAACCTGCTAGACCCAAGAAGCTCCTGATCTCTGTAGTTGAAGTAGGGCGTGGCCAACTCTGAACTGCCTCAATCTTCTTAGGATCAACCTTGATACCCTCTCCGGATACCACATGTCCCAAGAACGCCACATAATCCAACCAAAACTCACACTTTTAGAAGTAGCATACAGCTTCTGTTCTCGCAAAGTCTGGAGCACAACTCTCAAATTTTGCTCGTGCTCCCCCAGACTACGTGAGTAAATCAGAATGTCATCAATAAAGACAATGACAAAGAATCAATATAAGGCTTGATCACACTGTTCATCAAGTCCATAAATGCCGCTGGGGCATTAGTCAAGTTAAAGGACATCACCAGGAACTCATAATGACCATATCTCGTACGAAAGGCCGTCTTCGGAACATCCGAGTCCCAAATCTTCAACTGATGGTACCCCTATCTCAAGTCAATCTTCGAAAACACCCGAGCACCCTGCAACTGGTCAAACAAATCATCGATAAGCGGCAACGGGTACTTGTTCTTGATGGTGACCTTGTTCAACTGGCGGTAATCAATACACATCTGCATAGTCCCATCCTTCTTCTTCACAAATAGCACCGGAGCACCCCAAGGCGATACGCTTGGTCTTATAAACCCCTTATACAAAAACTCCTCAAGTTGTTCTTTCAATTCCTTCAATTCTTTCGGAGCCATACGGTATGGGGGAATAGATATAGGTTGGGTGCCTTGAGCTAAGTCAATGCAAAAATCGATGTCACGATCGGGTGGCATGCCTGATAGGTCTGAAGGGAATACATCAACAAACTCTCAAACTACTAGCACTGAATCAATCGTCGGAGACTCGGCGGTGGTGTCCCGCACATAAGCAAGATAAGCCAAACAACCCTTCTCGACCATATGTCGAGCCTTCAGGAAAGAAATAACCTGACTAGCTGCACTAACTGAGGAACCCCTCTACTCCATTCTCGGCAACTCGGGCATGGCTAGAGTAACAGTCTTGGCATGGCAATCTAGGACAACATGATAAGGAGATAGCCAATCCATGCCCAAGATGACCTCAAAATCAACCATATCAAGCAACAGGAGGTCCGCTCTGGTCTCGAACCCACATAATGTAACTACACAGGACCGATAAATCCAGTCCACAACTACCGAATCACCCACAGGAGTGGACACATAAATAGGAGTACCCAAGGACTCACGAGGAATATCCAGGTAATGAGCAAACAGAGTTGATACATATGAATAAGTGGATCCTGGATCAAACAATACCGATGCATCTCTACCATATACTGAAATAATACATGTGATCACGGCATCTGAGGCTACTGCATCTGGTCTGGTTGGGAAAACATAGAATCTAGCAGGAGCACTGGATAATTGACCTCCATTGGTATGAACAGGAGCTGACTGGGCTCCCCCTGCCTGGCTTCCACCTCTAGGACGACCCTTGCCAGCCTAGCCTCCACCTCTCAGTGGCCAGACCGCCGGTGCTGAACTCATAGGCTGGTAACCCTGCTGCACTGCCTTGCCCCGAAGCCTGGGACAAGTCCTCTTAATATGGCATGGATCCCTGCACTCATAACAACCTCTCGGCATCATGTCCTGCTGCCCTGAAGGACCCTGAATAGCTGGAAGGCGATGTGAACCCTCTGGCATAGCACTGAAGTAAGGGCTGGAAGACCCCTAATGACCAGAATATCCGCCTAAGGAACCTTGAATAGCTGGCGGGCGGTAAGAACTCTTCGGTATGGCGCTGAAATAAGGCCTCGCTGGAACACCTCAGGAGGTGGTGGGGGGGCTGAAAATGGAGGCCTACTAGGCTGGCCCCTACCGAACTGACCTCTGCCCCTCGCTGGAGCACCTCTGAAATCCCCAGAAAATCTATCTCTCTTATACTGCTGACTCTGCTCTCTGCCCCTCGATCGATAACCCTCAATCCGGCGAGCAATCTCGACCACAAGCTGATAGGGAGTCCCCATCTCCACCTCTCGGGCCATGTTGGCGCTAATACCTGAGTGAAACCAAGCTACAAATCTCCGCACTCTCTCTGCATCAGTAGGAAGTATCATGAGGGCATGACGAGACAGCTCAAAAAGCCTAGCCTCGTAGTCAGTCACGGACATCTAACCCTGCTCCAGCTGCTCAAACTGATACCGCAGCTCTTCCCTCTCGGAGGGTGGGATATATCTGTCCAGGAACAACTGAGTGAACTGCTCCCAAGTGAGTGGAGGAGAATCTACCGGTCTGCCAAGAATATAGGACTGCCACCACCTGCAGGCCCTGCCCTCTAATTGGAAGGTAGTGAAATCAACTCCATGGGACTCCAGTATCCTCATGTTGTGCAGTCTGTCCCTGCACCTATCAATTAAGTCTTGTGCGTCCTCATGATGGTCACCTCCGAATATAGGAGGGTGCAATCTGGTCCATCTATCCAATAGCTTCTGCGGATCGCCGTCCGCAGCTGGTCTAGGCTCAAGTGCGGCTGTTACTGGTTGGGCCCCGCCCACGGGCAGTGTACCCGGGGTCTGATATACTGTCGTTGCATGAACTGCGGCCTGAGCAGTAGGGGTCTAGGTATCCCCTCCCGCCTAAGATGTGGCAGGATCCGCTGGAAATAAACCAGCCTGGGTCATGGTGTCCATGAACTGCATCATACGGCCCATGACCTCCTGGAATCCTGGCGCCGTCATAAAGTCCAAGGGGCAGGATCTGCTGGGGGCACCTCGCCCTGCTCCTCAATAACGGGATCCGCTGGTGGTGCAACTAGAAAAGCTCTGGGATGCCCTCGTCCCCTACCTCGGGTCGGTGCCCTCCCCCGACCTCTGTCACGGCCTCGAATAACGGGGGTAGCAGACCCTCCCGGGTCCAAAACGTCAGTTGCGCGCGTCCTCACCATCTGTGAGAGAATAGAAGATTGAGATTTAGTATACCATCAATTGCACGATAGCACATGAATAAAGAGAGGTTTCCTAGCACCCTATAGCCTCCCGAAGATAAATACAGACGTCTCCGTACCGATCCACAAGACTCTATTGGGTTTGCCCGTAACTTGTGAGACCTACGTGAACCTAGAACTCTGATACCATGTTGTCACAAATCAGGTCGTGAGGGCGCCCAACACCATTGTCAGGCAAGCCAACATTTGGATTTACTAGTGAGTTTCATTTAATTTGTCAAAACATTTCCGATACTTACTACTTTAGATTTGAGACATTACTCAAAACGGATAACTTAAACAATCTTAAACAGCAATGGCCATAGAAGTCATAATTAATATTTACAGTATAAAATATAATGTCTACTACGTGTATGCCAGGAACTAGTGTCACAAGTCTACATGCATCTAGTAGAATGAAAATCCAAAAGAATACAAGTCTGTCCTACTGTCTAAGGAAATATAGACAGATATAACAAAAGAAAGAAAACTCCAAGGAGCTGCTGGAAGTCGTCAGGGAAAGCAGCTCACCGAGAAGTCTCGACCAGGGATAAATCAAGAACGAGCTCCGGACTGATACCCAGATGCACCTGCCTAACAACCGTTACAATTAAGTACAGAAGCGTAGCATGAGTACATAAACAATATGTACCCAGTGAGTATCCAGTCTAATCTCGAAGAAGTAGTGACGAGAAGTCGACGTGATACTTACTAGGGTCAAAATAATATGGTTTAAATGTAAGGCTAAGCAGGAATAGCAGACATGAATACTAATGAAGACAGGAGCATCAAATAACATTTACAATTACCTTTACGTGTCAAGTTCTCTTGTATATAAATTGCCTAGTTTTTTCCCCATGATATTCAATAGATACATATTCACAGAACACCCAAACAACTAACAAACACATAATATGTCGTGAACGTGCGGCCGATACGACGCGAAAATAAATGTGCAATGCCGAAGGGTCGAACGACTCGAACCATAGATGAATCTATTACTCCGCTCGCAAATCGGATATGCGACGTGGTTGACATAATAATAGGGATACCCCTCTCGCGAATCATACATGCGACGCCGGTACTTGTATACATGCACATAATTAACAAGAAATCAGGAATTTAGTAGAGAACATACTTACAGAAATGGATTCAATAATATAAACTTCGGAATGTAACCTCCTAGATGTCCACTTAATAATTCAAGAATATTAGGCAACCTAAACTACATTTAAGATTGCAGATACAACATATAAAGCATGCTTGTGAATCCTAAAACTACCCGACGTAACATAATAGTAGCTATGCATGGACTCTCATCACTTCGTGCATACGTAGCCCCCCACAATTAAAGACATGCAATCATTTATATTCACCTATGGGGACAATTCCCTCTTACAAGGTTAGAAAGGAGACTCACTCGTGTCAAGTCTACTTCTCGGGTCAAGAACGCGCCCAAAACTCCAAACTCGTCTTTCAAGGACTCAAAACTAATCAAATATTGCATAAATAAATCAATCTGTACTCAAAAGTATGAAATTCCTCTATTTAAATGATTATTTCAACCTAAATTGAAAAATCCCAAAATAAACTCCCAGGCCCACATGCTCGGATTCCAAAAAATTTCGAAGGAAACACTCACCCATAGCCTAAGGATCAACATTATATGATTTTTGTATGATTTTATAACAAATTCTTTGGTAATTCTCTCATTTTCATAAAAACCTAGGTTTTACTCTAACCCATGATTTCTACTAATTAATGTGTTAATCTACCTAAGAATTCAAGTAAACTAAGTTTAGGGTAGAAATTACTTACCTTACAGTAGCTAGGTCGGTTATCTCTTTTGCATGCTCTAAAAATCGCCTAAGGATGAAGAAAGTGTTCAAAAATGGTGAATTCCCGTATTTAGAACAACCTCACTGCCTACAGGTTTTTTGCACCTGTGGCTCGAGGACCGCACCTGCAGTCTCGCATCTGCGAGAAATATCTCGCACCTGCGGAGGAGGGGAAGGAGGCCTGGTTTCACACCTGCGGAGCGGAGTCCGCACATGTGGCTCCGCTTCTGCGAACAGTGATCTGCACCTGCGAAAAATAGGCAGCTCCCTCAATGGTCTCACCTGCGAGGCTGGGACCGCAGAAGCGGTCTCGCACATGCGGCTAGCCCTCCGCAGGTGCGGTCGCACCAGATCTGGTGCACCACCAGTCATTTAAGGCTGGTTTTCGCCTCGCTCGATGCCCGAATGGCATCTGGGCCCACCCGAGGCCCCATCCAAATATACCAACTAGTCCTAAATTATTATACGGACTCGCTCGAGCCTTCGGAACGTCCAAAACAACGCTAAATCTAAATATCATACCCCAAAACCTATTGGATCAAACTTAAGAACTTTAAGTTCTTGAATTCGCTTTCAATACGCCGAACCTACCTATACTACTCGGAATGACACAAAATTTAGCAAGCAAGTCATAAATGACATAATGGAACTATTTCCGATCTCGGAATTCCGTTTGGACCTCGATAACACAAAAACACGTTCCAAACCTCAATTTAAACTTAAGGAAACTCTTATTTCCCTATTTGGCGCTGAAACGCTCCCGGGTCATCCAAAATCCGTTCCGAGCATACGCCTAAGTGCGAAATCATCATACGAACCTACCGGAATCTTCGAATCTCGATTCCGATGTCGTTTACTAAAAATGTTGACCGAAGTCAAACTTGGCCTTATAGGCCAACGTTAGGGAACTAAGTGCTCCAAACCTCGAACCACCCGTCCCCGCAAGTCATAAATCAGTAAAAGAAACTACAGGAAGCCTCATTTCGGAGCACGGGGTCCTAGAACACAAAACGATCGGTCGGGTCGTTACAGACACACATTTAACTACTCTTAAACGTATTTTATTCTATTTATTAAAATCCATTAAGCATTAGAATTCCATATCACGTATAAACCTTTACATCTCCCCAGATCTATAAATATCCACGATTAAGGTAGTCTTCATTCATGTAGTAACTTTCTTTCATCTTGATGTTATGAGCCTTAAATTTCTTTCTTTTTATTTTTGGTGAATGGGTTGTTGTTTATCCTCAATCTACCATGTCTGTAATGGATTCTAATGTAAATTTTCTTTCATCTTTTTATATGCTTGCTATTTTATGCATATTGATTTTTATCTTTTTTGGTGTTTCACGGAATAAAAGAGAAATAGGTCAAGAGTACTTCCTTCTTATAAGATAAGAAGAACTACTAAGATATTTGGCACACCAAAGAGGATCATTCATTCCAGAAATCATGATACTGATGACATGCAGATAAAACAATCCTAGCAGTTATACCGCCCTTTTTGTTTTATTTTTGGTTGAATTATAGTATAGTACTTTAACTTAAATTTATTTGATTTGTTATCTTTTCAATCATGAATTCATAATACACAAAATAGCAGGTGGGAACAAGTGAAAATTTTCTTAAACGTGGAAGGAATTAGGAAGTTCAATTTATTGTGGGAGTGAAAAAATTACAAATACTTTCTAAGTATCTTTTAAGAACCTTCAATTCGAGTAGATTCATATTTTTTTGTACCCTCGATTTTGTTTTAAAAACTCAGATCAATAATGCTTTATATATATATATATATATATATATATATATATATATATTAGTAACACACACTATTATGCTTCGCGTCTCTTAGGTTACCTTTCTTTATTATACCTTTGAGTCTCTTTGGTTACACTCTCTTTACTTTTGAAAAGTTAAGAGGAAAAAAAGTAGACTTGACTTTTTATTTCTTGAAAAATGAACAGGTAAGGAGTAAAAAAGGAAAACGGATGAAGGAAGAAATAGAAGAAAAAGGTAAATGAAATGGAAAAGGGAAGGTAAAAAATTAGAGAAAATATTCATAGAATTTGATTCAATTGATTGCAGCGTTGAAATCAGTTTTACTTTTTATTATTTCCTTTCATTCTATGTTATTTTTGTTGTCGTCATCCTTTTTATCTATATCTCTCTTTAGCCAGCAATATTATTTATCTTTTTTTCCTATTTTTTGGCTTTTATCTCAGTAATTAATATAATATCTACACATTAATTAATGACATTAATTTGATATCAGTCCCTATAATAATTGATACATTTTTTGTTTCAACGGTTGTTACGGTTCCGAAACGGTCAAAAGATTAATAGTTGCAACACTTCCAACTATTAAATTATATGTTTTTTTATGAAATGTTTTAATGATTTGGGAAATCTCAAAAAGGAAATGTGAAATTCTGTGATAGTTGGCTAGCCTAGTTCCACGATAGGCGTCATCACGACCGGTTAGGATTTGGGGTCGTGACAAGTTGGTATCAGAGCTCTAGGTTACATAGGACTCAACGGTAATGAGCATGTTTAGTAGAGTCTTGCGGATCAGTACGGAGACGTCTGTACTTATCTTCGAGAGGCTACAGAACTCTTAGGAAAACAATCTCATTTTCTTGAACTTTGTCGTGTCATTCTATTGGTTCTGGAAATCTAAACTTTTGTTGTTTCATTCTTTCACAGATGGTGAGGACACGCGCTACAGATCAGGGTGACCAGACACCAGCTGGACCCGCGAGAGGTCGAGGCCGCGGTCGAGGCGGCGGTAAGGTTAGGGGATCAGCCCGTGCAGTAGCCGGGATAGTACCAGTGGATCCGCCTACTATTCAGGATCAGGTTCCCGCCGCGGGTGTTCCAGCGGGACAAGCTCAGGCACCGGCAATACCCATCGTTATTCCGGGTCTTCAAGAGACCCTGGCTCAGATTTTGACAGTGTGTACTAGCTTGGCTCGGGCATTTGATGTGTCTACTACTGCCGCAACATCTCAGGCCGGGGGAGGCACTCAGACTCCAGCTGCCCGGACACCTCAGGTGGTTCAAGGCCTTCAGACACCAGAGGCAGTCCTAGCCTAGCTGGTTGCTCCAGTTCAGGGCTATGTAGTCCCAGCTATGCCAAAGGATGAGCATCGCAGGCTGGAGAGGTTTAGTAGACTTAAGCCTCCGACTTTCAGCGACGCAGAGGGCGAGGATGCCCAGGGTTTTCTGGATAGGTGTCAGAGGATACTTCACACTGCTGGGATTCTGGAGACCAGTGGGGTCTCATTTGCTACATTCCAGTTTTCTGGTGCTGCTTTTACTTGGTGGGAGTCTTTAGAGAGGCGTAGGCTTGTTGGTTCAGCACCCCTCACCTGGCAGCAGTTCTCCACTATCTTTCTAGAGAAGTATGTTCCTTACTCCCACAGGGAGGAGCAACGCAGGCAGTTTGAGCAATTGTGCCAGGGAGAGTTGTCAGTTAAACAGTACGAGATGCGGTTTTCTAAGTTGGCTCGGCATGCTACTGAGTTAGTCCCTAGTGATAGGGAGAGGATCAGGAGGTTTGTAGATGGCCTCACATACCAGCTCCGCATTTTGATGACCAGGAAGAGTGTCTGGTGCTACCTTCGAGTAGGTTGTGGACATTGCTCGGGATTTTGAGTCGGTTCGCAGGTAGGAGAGAGAGGAGAGGGAGGCCAAGAGGCCTCGGGGATCAGGTAGTTTCAGTGGTGCCCCTTCCAGGGGGCTATTTCAACACAATAGAGATCGACCATTTAGACCTACTCAGCCAGTTCGCCCAGCTTATAATGGCGGATCCTCGGGGCAGGGGTCCCCGCAGCTCTCATCCGGGCCGTTCTTCCTTTAGTGCCCTTCCATTTCAGAGTTCCTCCAGAGCATCATCATTCCAGGGTTCTTCTATGCATGATTCATCCGGTAGTTATCCTGGTGGCAGGGGTTCCCTCGAGTCCCCATCTCCAGCTCCGGGGAGTTGCTTTAAGTGTGAAGAGTTTGTACATGTATGGAGGCAGTGTCCTCGTCGTCCTGGTTGTTCAGCTCAGCACAGGGGTCAGCCCTCTACTTCAGCTCCAGTCACTTCGCCACCCGCCCAGACAGCTAGGGGTGGAGGTCAAGCAACTAGGGGCCGCCCTAGAGAGGGAGGTCGGGAAGGTGGAGGTCAGCCGCGTATCTATGCACTTCCAAGTAGGCCTGATGCTATGGCCTCTGATGCGGTGATCACATGTATTATCTCAGTCTGTCACAAAGATGCTTTGGCTTTATTTGACCCTGGTTCCACATACTCTTATGTTTCGTCATATTTTTCTCACTTTCTGGATATGCCCCGTGAGTCTTTAGTTACGTCTGTTCATGTGTTGTCTCCGGTGGGCGATACTATTGTTGTGGACCATGTGTATCGGTCATGTGTGGTGTCTATTGGGGGTCTGGAGACTCGAGTGGACTTGTTACTCAGCATGGTTGATTTTGAGGTGATATTGGGAATGGATTGCTTATCCCCGTGTCACGCTATTCTTGATTGTCACGCTAAGACCGTGACCTTGGCTATGCCCGGAGTTCCGAGAGTTGAGTGGAGAGGGTCTATTGAGTATGTGCCGAGCAGGGTGATTTCTTACTTGAATGCTCAGCGTATGGTTGAGAAGGGATTTGAATCTTATCTGGCTTTTGTGAGGGATGTCAGTGGTGGAACTCCTTCTGTTGATTCTATTCATTTGGTCCGTGATTTTTTCGCGTGTATTCCCTGCAGACCTTCCAGGCATGCCACCTGACAGGGACATTGATTTTCATATTGACTTGGTTTCAAGCACCCAGCCTATCTCTACTCCACCTTATCGTATGGAGCCACCGAATTTGAAAGAATTGAAAGAGCAGCTTCAGGAACTCCTAGATAAGGGGTTCATTCGGCCCAGTATGTCACCTTGGGGTGCGCCGGTGTTGTTTGTGAAGAAAAATGATGGTTCCATGCGCATGTGTATCGATTATCGGCGGCTGAACAAGGTTACATTGAAGAACCGTTATCCTTTGCCTCGTATTGATGACTTGTTTGACCAGCTTCAGGGAGCTAGTGTGTTCTCCAAGATTGACTTGAGGTCCGGGTATCATCAGTTGAAGATTCGGGATTCTGACATTCCGAAGACTACTTTCAGGACCAGATATGAACACTGTGAGTTCCTTGTTATGTCATTTGGGCTGACCAATGCCACAACAACCTTTATGCACCTAATGCATAGCGTGTTTCGGCCTTATCTTGATTCTTTCGTCATTGTGTTCATTGATGATATCCTGGTATATTCTCGTAGTCAGGAGGAGCATGCTCAGCATTTGAGGGTCGTGTTGCAGAGGTTGAGGGAGGAGAAGCTTTACGCAAAGTTCTCCAAGTGTGAGTTTTGGATTACTTTAGTAGCTTTCTTGGGGCAAGTGGTGTCCAATGAGGGTATTCAGGTTGATCCGAAGAAGATTGAGGCAGTGCAGAGTTGGCCCAGACCGTCCTCAGCTACAGAGATTAAGAGTTTCCTTGGTTTGGCGGGATATTACCGTCGCTTTGTGGAGGGGTTCTCTTTTATTGTTTCACCCTTAACCAGATTGACCCAGAAGGGCGCTTCATTCAGATGTTCCGATGAGTGTGAGGAGAGCTTTCAGAAGCTCAAGTCGGCATTGACCACCGCTTCGGTATTGGTTTTCCCTACTGGTTTGGGTTCTTATATAGTCTACTGTGATGCTTCTAGAGTTGGCTTGGGAGCGGTATTGATGCAGGACGGTAGAGTGATTGCTTACGCATCTAGGCAGTTGAAGTTGCACGAGAAGAATTATCCAGTGCACGATCTTGAGTTAGCTTCCATTGTTCATGCCTTGAAGATTTGGCGCCATTATTTGTATGGAGTGCAGTGTGAGATTTTCACGGATCACCGTAGTTTGCACTATCTACTGAAGCAGAAGGACTTGAATTTGCGTCAGAGGAGGTGGTTAGAGCTTCTCAAGGATTATGACCTCACTATTTTATATCATCCGGGGAAGGCCAATATAGCGGTCGATGCCCTTAGTTGTAGAAAAGAGAGTTTGGGGAGTCTAGCCTACCTTTCAGCAGTAGAGCGACCTTTAGCACTTGATGTTCAGGCTTTAGCGGGTCAGTTGGTGAGATTGGATTTGTCAGAGCCTCCGCGGGTATTAGCTAGTGTGGCTTCCAGGTCTTCTCTTTATGATCATATTAGAGCACGCCAGTATGATGACCGGCACTTGTTAGTTCTTCAGGACAAGGTCCATCAGGGTGATGCCAGGGATGTGACTATTGGTGATGATGGGGTTATGAGGATGCAGGGCCATATTTGCGTGCCCAATGTGGATGGGCTTCGAGAGTTGATATTAGCAGAGGCCCATAGCTCGCAGTATTCCATCCATTCGGGTGCCGCGAAGATGTATCAGGATCTGAGACAGCAGTATTGGTGGAGGCGGATGAAGAGAGATATTGTTGAGTATGTAGCACGGTGTCTCAACTGCTAGCAGGTCAAGTATGAGAACCAGAGACCAGGTGGATTATTTCAGAGGTTAGATATTCCAAAGTGAAAGTGGGAGCGGATCACCATGGACTTTGTAGTTGGGCTCCTACGTACTTCGAGGAATTTGGATGTTATTTGGGTTATTGTAGATCGTCTGACCAAGTTCGCGCACTTCATTCCTGTTGGTACTACTTATACTTCGTAGCGGTTAGCTGAGATCTACATCAGGCAGATTGTCCGATTGCATGGGGTTCCAGTTTCCATCATCTCTGACAGAGTTACTCAGTTCACATCTCAGTTTTGGAGAACCGTACAGAGAGGTTTTGGAACTCAGGTAAAGTTGAGCACTGCATTTCATCCTCAGACCGACGGGCAGTCGGAGCGAACTATTCAGATTTTGGAGGACATGTTGCGAGCATGTGTCATTGATTTTGGGGGTTCATGGGACCAGTTTTTTCCACTCGCGGAGCTTGCATATAATAATAACTACCAGTCCAGTATTCAGATGGCCACGTATGAGGCTTTATATGGCAGGAGGTGTAGATCTCTGGTTGGTTGGTTTGAGCCTGGTGAGGCTAGGCTATTAGGTACAGTCTTGGTCCAGGATGAATTGGAGAAGGTGAAGTTGATTCAGGAGCGACTTCGCATGGCGCAGTCTAGGAAGAAGATTTATGCGGATCAGAAGGTTCGGGATGTGTCACTCATGGTGGGAAAAAGGTACTGCTAAAGGTGTCCCCCATGAAGGGTGTTATGAGGTTCGGGAAGAGGGAAAAGCTGAGTCCCCGGTTCATTAGGCCTTTTGAGGTGCTTTAGAGGATTGGAAATGTGGCCTATATACTTGACTTGCCACCCATCTTATCGAGTGTTCATCCGGTATTCCATGTGTCGATGCTCCGGAAGTATATTGGTGACCCATCTCATGCTTTGGACTTCAGCACAGTTCAGCTCGAGGGTGATATGTCATATGAGGAAGAGCCGGTGGCTATTTTGGGTCGTCAGGTCAGAAAATTGAGGTCAAAGGATATAGCTTCAGTGAAGGTGTAGTGAAGAGGGCAGCTAGCGGAGGAGGCCACTTGGGAGACAGAGCGGGAGATGCGGAGCAGATATCCTCACTTGTTTGAGACTCCAGGTATGTTTCTAGACCCGTTCAAGGACGAACATTTGTTTAAGAGGGGGAGAATGTAATGACCCGGCCGGTCCTTCCATAGAATTTGCACTATTATTCCTGTTTTTGCCTTGTCATGCATTGGTTATACTATTTATGTTATGTTGGAGTCGGTTGTCTCGGGTTCGGAATGGTTGTAGTGAGAATTGAGACACTTAGTCTCTAAAAGTAGCCTTATAATTGGAAAAGTCATCGAGGAGTTGACTTATTGGTAAACGATCTCGGAATGCGGGTTTTATGGCTCGGATAGCTTCGTTAGGTGATTTGGGACTTAGAAGTGTGTTCGGAATGTATTTTCGATGTCCGGTGTAGAATTAGGCTTGAATTGACGAAAGTTAGTTTTTGGCGAATTCCGATTGGCAATAGAAAATAGGCTATCAGGGTCGGTATGGAATTCTGGGAGTTGGAGCAGGTTCGTAATGTCATTTTGGATATGTGTGCAAATTTTCAGGTCAATCGGAGGTGTTTTGGACGGTTTCGGCATCGTTGGTGGAATTTAGGAATTTCAAATTTCATAGGCTTGAATTTGATGTGATTTTGGTGTTTTGATGTTATTTTGGTGTTCTGAGGGAGCGACTAAGTCCAGATGATCATTTATGACGTGTTGGTATTTTTGGTTGGGGTCCCGAGGGGCCCAGGATTGATTTCCGATGGTTAACGGGGATTTTTGGACTTGGTTTGTGCAGCATCAGCTGCTGGTGTCTTTTTGCTGGTGTGACCGCACATGCGGATGGGGTACCACAGGTGCGGGCCCGCAGAAGCGGAAAAGGACTCCGCATATGCGGGTTTTTGGTCGGCTCAGTGGAAGTCGCAGATGCGGACTTAGGGACCGCACCTGCGGAGTCGCAGGTGCGAAATTAGAGCCGCAGGTGCGAGTTTGGTCTGGTTAATAAAAAACCGCAGGTGCGGTTGATTTGACCGCATGAGCGGTCCGTAGGTGCGAGAAGTAGGACCGTAGGTGCGAAACGTCTGGGCAGAAAGTATATAAAGTGGACTTAGCGAATTTTGGTCTTCTTTTCACCATTGTTCATCCGGGTTTCAAGCTTTTGGAGGGTTTGTGAAGAGAGAAGCGATAGTTCTTCACTGAGGTAAGGTTTTTGGACTTTATAACTCGATTATATGTGGTTAAGGACCTAATCAGTGATGATAATTTGGGGAAAATCAGTATAAAAATGGGTAATTAGGGCTTGAGATTAAGAGACCTTCTAAGGGGGATTTGAGGGGTCATTCGGACTCCGATTTCATTGTTCTTGATATGTATAGG
Source organism: Nicotiana undulata (assembly GCA_005239495.1). Taxonomy (NCBI): domain Eukaryota; kingdom Viridiplantae; phylum Streptophyta; class Magnoliopsida; order Solanales; family Solanaceae; genus Nicotiana; species Nicotiana undulata. Next base: position 3,428 of record ML256222.1, on the reverse strand, counting down.
CTCGTGAGAGGATGAGGATCAGTTTGGTGTAAATTTTATCGAGTTCTGGGACGAGGGACCGGGGGTCGGGTTTGGCCAATTTCGGGAATTGTGCCTCAATTTGATAGTTTTCGATTGGGTTTCGTCTCCCTAGCATATTTTGATGTGGTAAATCTGATTTTTGATAGATTCTGAGCATTTGGAGACCGATTCGAGGGGAAAGAGCATTGCGGATTAGCTTTTCGGGCTAATTGAGGTAAGTAATGACTTTAAATCCTGTCCTGAGGGTATGAAACCCCGTACTTAGCATCTTTTCACTGTTTTGGAGTGACGTACACACTGGATGACGAGTGTGTGGCGGGCACTAATTGGAGAATTTGAAACTAGTTCTTCCCGAGGCAACTATTGAGTTGCGAAACTTCTTTTAAATCATATGATAAATAGTATTTCTATGTTTTTGATACATTTGGGTTGTAAGCCATGTTTGGTGCCTCGTGTTGGTCTGTTTAAACCCCTTGGGGGCTGTTTTCTGATATTCCTCACGTGGTTACTATGATTTTCACTCTGTCATTTTAGTTAAACTAATTTCAATGTTCAGACTTGTTGATTTTATTTCATGATGTAAAACAAATATTGTTTTTGGTCGAGTACCCTGTTTGGTGATAGCCCGAGTGGCATTTTGAGAGTTTCTGACAAAGTGAGGCCGAGTGCCAATATTGTGAGGATATGTTTGGATCGGGTTGCACGCCGCAGCATGTTGCATTGTTATGATATGTGAGAGGCCGAGTTCCAGAGTGATTATTGCCATGACTTTGTTGTTTATAGCGCTTGGGCTGTAGGATCCCCTCCGGAGTCTGTACAGCCCCAGTGAGCGCAGGTACCTACTGAGTGCGAGTGTCGAGTGATGAGTGACTGTGAGGTGCTGAGTGACTGCTACTGAGTGACCGTGAGGTGATGAGTGACTGATACTGAGTGTTGATTTGGCCCGAGGGGCAGCTTATGTTGATATTCTACTTGAGTATTTGATTATGATTCATTCATTTTATACAGAGATTTTCTTGAGAATTTACTGAGAAACATTGGAAATCATACTTGTTCAAAGGATTTTTCTGAAACTAGTTTTAAGCATCTTGCCTGAATGTATACACTGATAGAACTCAGTATTTTACTATTACGAATTGATGTTTTGTTACGGTGTGTTTCTTACCGTCAGACTTGATTTATTTTTATTACTACTAAGTTGGCGTACATCATTACTCCCTGCACCTCTGTGTGCAGATCCAAGTACTGAGCGGTAGTCATCTGAGTCTTTTCGGCGCCAACTTTGGGGATATTGAGGTAGTTGTCCAGCGTCCACATCACCTCCATTTTCCTTTCCTTAATTTTGTGCTTAGCATTCCGTTTTTTTGAGACCTCGTATTATGGCAGTATTGTTACTGGTACTATTCTTAAATGCTCGTGACTTGTTGACTCCAGATCTGAGGAATTGGTTATAAACAGTTAGCTCATTTTTCTTGTTAAAGATTTAGAAATTATATGTTTTTTTACGAAATGTTTTAATGATTTGGGAAATCTCAAAAAGAAAATGTGAAATTCTGTGATAGTTGGCTAGCCTAGTTCCACGATAGGCGCCATCACGGCCAGTTAGGATTTGGGGTCGTGACAAGTTGGTATCAGAGCTCTAGGTTACATAGAACTCAACGGTCATGAGCAGGTTTAGTAGAGTCTTGCGGATCGGTACGGAGACGTCTGTACTTATCTTTGAGAGGCTACAAAACTCTTAGGAAAAAAATCTCATTTTCTTGAACTCTGTCGTGCCATTCTATTGGTTCTGGAAATCTAAACTTCTATTGTTTCATTCTCTCACAGATGGTGAGGACACGCGCTACGGATCAGGGTGACAAGACACCATCTGGACCCGCGAGAAGTCGAGGCCGCGGTCGAGGCGGTGGTAGGGTTAGGGAACCAGCCCGTGCAGCAGCCGGGACAGTACCAGTGGATCCCCCTACTATTCAGGATCAGGTTCCTGCCGCGGGTGTTCTAGTGGGACAAGCTCATTCACCGGCAGTGCCTATCGTTATTCCGGGTCTTCAAGAGACCCTGGTTAAGATTTTGACAGTGTGTACTAGCTTGGCTCAGGCTGTTGCTATGTCTACTACTGCCGCTACATCTTAGGCCGGGGGAGGCACTCAGACTCCAGCTGCACGGACACCTAAGCCGGTGGTTCAGGGCCTTGAGACACCGGAGGCAGTCCCAGCCTAGTGATACGCTCAATTTACACCTTAAAATAGGGTAAGCGATCGTTGTCAAATATAGTAACCCAACAAGGTTGGGGTCGAATCCCACAGAGAACAATATGAGGGCGTTTAGGAATGCTAGAGAATTATCACTTATCGCGCAGTGCCAAACAAATACGATTTTGGTTTTTTGATAATTGTTTATAGCTAAATGCGAAAATATAAACTAACCTAGAAAGCAATTAAAATGATCGATGGCAACAAGTATCGATGCTTCGGGTATTACACTCGAGTAACGATCCAATGTATTTCACGATTTTATAAATATGAGCGGGTAATGTTAATTAGCCACGAATAACATTTCTTAATTAGTTTTTCCCAAAGAGACTTCCTAATTGAAAATTGAATTATCCCTAACCCAATTAGGAGATTAAGCACTT
>ML256220.1:0-37502 GCA_005239495.1 Nicotiana undulata | reverse complement strand
CTAATTTCTCAAATTGAATGATAAAAATCAAGGCTAAATCATGATATTAACTCAAATGTGATTAAAGAACACTTACCTCAAGAATCCCACTGAAAATACCTTCAATTTCCACCTTCTCCCGAGCTCTCTAATGGATTTTTGAGTTCTTGCCTAAAACCCTCGTGTTTGAAACTTAAACTGTCTGCCCAGGTCTTTCTTCACTGCGATCGCGGGAGTTCCCACGCGATTGCAAAGAACAAGTCTGCTGCCCCACAAAATGACCCTACGCGATCGCAGACTTACACAGGCGATCGCAATTCAATAGAACATAAACCCACGCGATCGCAAGCCCCTCTAAGCGATCGCGAAGAACAACGGCTCAACCCCCTCACGCGCCCTTCAACTCTACACGAACGCGAACAACACCACGCGATCGTAATGCACAACAACCTCACACTCACGTGATCGCGACCTCCACCACGCGATCGCAAACATCCTCCCGCGATCACGTAAAAGGAAACCAGAAACTCACACCAGCAAAACGCTACCAAGTTTTTAAGCCAAGAGTTGGTCCGTTAACCACCGAAAACACTCCCGAGGCCCTAGGGACCTCAACCAAACATACCAACACACCCCATAACACCATTCAAACTTAGTTGAGCCTTCGAAACGCCAAAAACAACGCAAAAACACCAAAAATGCATCAAATTCAAGCCTATGAACTTTGAAATTTCTAAATTTCACCAAGGATGCCGAAACCATCCAAAACACATCCGATTGACCTGAAAATTTTCACACATATCCAAAATAATATTACAAACCTGGTTCAACTTCCAAAATTCCATTCCGACCCCGATAGCCTATTTTTCACTGCCGATCGGAAATCGCCAAAAACCAACTTTCGCTAATTCAAGCCTAATTCACATCGGACATCAAAACTATATTCCGAACATACTCCTAAGTCCCAAATCACCTAACGAAGCTATCAGAGCCATAAAATCTACATTCTGAGGTCGTTTTCCAATAAGTCAACTCCCAGTTGACTTTTTCCATTATTAAGCCAACTTAAGAGACTAAGTGTCTCAATTATTACCATGACTACTCCAAACCCGAACCAACCAACCCCGACACATCATAAACATACAAAGCAAAGCATGAAAAGACAGAAACAGGAATAACGGGACTAATTCCACGGAACGACCGGCCGGGTCGTTACAGGGACTACTGTTTGTTGGGGTTTTGGTGGATAACAATCAAGTCGCCATTACTGCAGCTCAGAGAAATGAGTTTTGGCCCAGATCTAAAATTTGTTGAAGGAATTCGAGCAGGTATTTGAAGTCCTTACTGTGTATTCAAGTTTCTAGTGAAATTTGAGGGCTATAGAAGTTGTATTGAAGAACTTGAATCGAAAACTAAAGAAAAACAGGGTGAAAACTCCATTAAAGGAGCTCGAAGCTTGAGTTCAAATTTTCGGTTTGCGAAATTGGGTCCGAATTCGATTGAGTGTTTTGGAAAATGATGAGAAGTATATTCGGAAGCTAATAATAAAGTTTGGATTGATTTGGAGGGGAAACTTGAAGAAGAAACTCCATTGTTGAAGCTTAAGCTTTAAAACTTGAAAATAAGTTTTGTTGATTCGGTAGTTGTTTGAAGAAATTGTTGCTTGAGGATTGCTCATGGAGTTGTAGGGAACTTGTATCTCAAATTTGGTGAGGTTCGGTGAAGATTTGAGGTGTTTTTGATTGAATTTGGGATTAAAAAATGAAGAACTTGAGGAAGAATGCTGGAATTTCGAATTTTGCAGGAATAACCACATTTTGCAGCACAATTTCGAAATTAGCCACTTTTGTCCAGTAATCCATTTTCGCCCAATTTCAAAAATAGACTTTTTAGCTTGTTTCTTTTCTTTCTTTCTTTCTTTTCTTACTTATTGTAGCTAGTTTACTTAAGTATTATAGTTCATACTTAATGATAAACTAGTTTTTTGTGTGCTTTATTTTATTTCGTGCTAATTTTTTTGTGTTGTTCTCTTTAGTTTCGTTATTAATTTCTTGTTTCCATTGTATTTTAGTTATTTTAGCTTCTTTGTTGAGTTACATAAACTTTATTCTCGCCCCAAAGTTGGAAGGTCCACTTGAAAGTACCTTGATTGAGTTTGATATCAACTTTGGATATTCATCCAAGAATGAAAAAGGCTTGAGTGGTGATATTCTTAGAGTGTGTGCCTAAAAGTCGAGGGCACAAGAGCGATACACGAGTGGTAAAATTTGAGTGAAATTTCTTAGGGATAAACTAAGGGAGTGAATTGGAGAGGTCCTTTTATTTTTAACTTATTTTCTTTATTTGTAGGTACTATGTCTTTGAATATTGGAGGTACTTCAACTCCAAAGGAGAGAGTCTCTGATGAGACTATTTTGGAGGCTTTACAAGCTTTGATTATGAAAGTTGACAACATGGAAAATATGGTCAAATCTCATGACAACCTTCTTAACCAATGGAAGGCTTGTCACCTAATCCTAACCAAGGAGTGGGAACTAGTGCAACACCACAAAATAGTTCTACTCCTACCACACCACATATTGCAAGGCTAATCAATCAACCACAAGTTGGTAACAATCAAGTACCAAGACAAGGTCCACTTCCACACGGTAGAAAATCAAGAGTTGAGCATCAACAACAACCTCTTAGGCCACAACAACCGCAAAATGACTTTGATGATAATTTTGACTATGAAGAGCAATATGATGAACCGGTTAGAGTTCAACCTAGAAGGAATGGACAAAGAGGATTTCGAGGGAGAGGTGGAAGGCATGGTAGGAACTATCAAGGTAGAAACTTGAATGATGCTTATAATTATGGTTATGATGGAAATGTTGGTAATGAATAACATGGTAGAAGATGGGGAGATGCAGAAGACCGGGATCTTAATAACATCAAGACTTCACTTCCTACTTTCAAGGGAAGTAGTGACCCCGAGGAATTTTTAGAATGAGAAATACAAATGGAAAGGATGTTTGAGCATGACAATGTATCCGATACAAAGAGGTTCAACCATGCCATTTCTAAACTTGTTGGTTATGCTTCTTCTTGGTGGGAGAAAGACAAACAGGATAGAAATAGAAATGGAGATATTTCCATTGACTCTTGGAGGTTTCTTAGAGTGGTTATGAGAGCAAGATTTGTGCTCGAACAGTATGTGAATGACTTGCTCACCAAATTTTACAATATGAATCACGGTCTGTAGGTGGTATTTTGGGTCGTGACACTAGTATAAATAGCCTTTAAGCATCTCATTTTAGGGTTAGCTTATTTTGATATTGTGAATGAAAACTCATTGAGAGTGTTTAGGATGAATTCCTATGTTGGTTGATTACTTGTTAAGGTGAACTTGCAAGGGGATTGCTTCCCCTTGAGGATTGTTCCTATAGTTTTGGGTCAATTAAGTCTTAAATTGATTGGGTATTTATTTCAAATTCCTTAGTTGGTTCTCTATTAAATTTCTATCTTTCTATTATTTTATTTGTGTTCTTGTTATTTTTCTTCCGCGTTCGTATCACTATGCCCACATATCAATGTGTGTAAAAATTCATGAATGACGTGATACCGTACAACATGAGGAAAAATGCATCTCTATGACTGTATGTCATGTGTGCATGCAAATGCCATGTATCTCAGAGATGAATCATGTACTCACACTCTCAGGGTACTCAATCTCATTGTATCACACTTTCCACTCATCATGCTCAACCACTCGGTACTGTATATGGCCCATACGGACCAGGAAAATCCATCCCAGAACATATACAACACTGACTATAAGTCACTCAGTACCGAGGAAAAAGGGCAATCCAACCCTGTGGAGAAATCGATCTCCAGGTATCAAGTACTTCGGACAAATCTATGTCCAGGGAAATAAATCCCTCAATAATATCATCCGCGTTCACTGAGGGTGTGTACAGACTCCGGAGGGGCTCCTACATCCCAAGCGCTATCATAATCATCGATATAACCGCTGCGGTGTGCAGCCCGATCCCATAACTATCACTCATAAACATGCTCTCAACCTCTCTCAGTCATCACTCTCTCCAGTCTCACTCACGGGCTCACAATGTCATGAACTAGCCCGACAACAATGATATGATATATTAATACACAACAACTGAGACTGAGATATGATATGAATGCATGAATATGACTGAGTACGAAATATCAATGAAATCAGTGAGAATATAGTAAGAAGCAACCACTATAGGTCCTAACAATATCAGCATAGGACATGCTGGTTTTGGCCAGGTTCTGGTGAAACTGCACCTGTGGAAATTTGGGCGTAGGTGCGGAGCCGCTTCAGCGGCAGGCGAAGCGCAACAGGAGCTGGGAGCATAGGATCGCATGCGAGGAGTTTTGGGCCGCATATTTGCATGCGCAGAAGCGACACTTTGGTCGCAGGAGCGAAATTGGACTGGAAGGAGGGGGATCTGCATGAGCGGAATGCTGGGCGCATCTGCGCATCCGCAGAAGGGAAATCCTCGATCGAAGAAGCGAAAGGCGGCGTAGAAGCGAAAGATTTGGATCGCACCTGCGTTTGCGCAGAAGCGGGATTTTTCCGCAGATGCAAGAGATTGCCTCCGGTGCTTCTTCGCAGAAGCGACGCTGCACGTGCGGCTGGATGTCTGATGGTGCGAAAGTCGTGGGAAAAAAGGGTTCTTTTAAATCGAGAATTAGCTTTCATTTCTCACTTGGATGGCCGATTTTGGGGGAGCTATTTTGAAAGGGTTTTCATCAAGCAACTCGAGGTAAGTGATTTTTTCCTATTACAAGTTAAATACTTGGATTTTATAAAGGTTTTTAACATGGAAATTCACGGCAATTAGGAAAAATTTAAGGAGAAACCTCGAATTGGTAATTTTGGATTTTTACCACGATTTTGAACATGGAATTGGGAATAAATTATGTATTTGAGTTCATAATGTTATGGGTAAAGTTTATCTTAAAACAATTTCAGAATCAAGGCATGTGGGTTCGACGGTTGACTTTATTGATTTTTCGAGCGGAGTTGTGAATTGTTATAAATTGATTAATCATGAGCCTTGGAGTGTATTTTGATTGAATTGCACCTTGTTTGACTAGTTTCGGATCGTTTGGCTTTGAGTCGAGAAGTTAAAGAGACATTGGAGCCGGTTATGAAACTTCGGAGCGAGGTAAGTCTCTTGTCTAACCTTGTGAGGGGGAAACTACCCCCTAGGTAATGTAATTGTTATGTGCTACTAGTTGCGGGTACTACGTACGCACGAGGTGACGAGAGTCCGTATGTAGCTAAAACATATTTATGTCCAGGTAGGCTTAGGACTTTTACACTACTTATTCAATGAGATTCATAATTTCGAAAATAATAAAATGAGTAACTAAGTTGATTAATCACCGTTGACTTGCCTAACAACAACGTTTGGCGTCATCACGACGTATAATGAATTTTGGACTGTGATATATGTACGGTCGAAAGGGAAGAACATGAGAGTATTTGCTAGGGATACAAAGAAGTTTCTACAACTTCAGGTTAGATATAGATTGTGTATAAAGTTATCGATTTGTAAATGTCTTTGAAAGAGGTCACAGAGAAACTTGAAATATGCTTTTCTTATTTTATATCTCAACTTTTCTGGTTTCTTCTTTCAACGTTGTACAATTAATAAAAAATAACAAAAGTCAGATTAGTGAGTAGGTTCATTTCCTTATTGGACCATGGCATTATAAAGCAACAGATTGTCAAAGAATTTTCAACTTTCAAAAATTGCATCTTCGTTCTTATCAGCCTACAGCATTGGACCTTTCTCATTCTTTAGTGGAAAAATTACGCGGCACCGCAAACATATATACTATACATATAAAGTACTTATAGCTATATTTTTAGAAAAGTACCATTCTTTGTTATATTTGAAATTTGTTGCATCACTTGAGAATACTGAAATAAGAGATCAATTATTTTGATCTGAAATAAGAGTGCAATAACCTCTTGTACCTTAAATGGTTAGAAGTTCGATTCTTAACGAGAGCATTCTCTTTTTCTGTATTTTTGTCACGACCCAAAATATAACTTGTCATGATGACACCTAACCCAATCCGCTAGGTAAGCGAATTAGCAACAATCTATTTCAAATGAGATTTACTGAGAGAAATAATGAAAATATAACTGAACTTTTTATTCAATGAATTTCCAAGGACCGGTAGTACAAGTCATGAGCCACTAAGATTTAGACTTTTACAAAACTGAATTGAAATTATTACAACATCTGTTTGAAATGTAAATGAACAGAATCCGAATCTAATGCTGACAAGTGATAGCCACAACTAGAATGCAGGTACATCTTCAATGTTAGCCCTCGCCGTACACATCAACATTAACACAAATATTTGCACGCAAGGTGTAGAAGTGTAGTATGAGTATAACCGACCCTATGTACTCAATAAGTATCCTAACTAACATGGACGAGATAAAAGAAGTAAGAACTATAGATGATACTCACTAACACATGTGCAGTTCAATATTCCATCAAGTATAGAACATGTATATGATCAAATCAAGAACAATCTCAGGTAAAACCTTTTTTTTCCTCACAATTCATGGTTTTAAAGTGTTTTGCTCAGTCAACAATCCAACATATAAGGAAGATATGCGACTAAATGAGGTAATCAGTCAAGGGATATGCATCTAAAGATGAAATGCAATAACTAAATATCAGCATGTTGCGGCGCGCAACCCGATCCAATAACGGTAACCAGCTCTCCCAGAGCTCACATCAATATCAAACGCACAGACAACTCACGTGTTGCATGGATAACTCACGTGCTATAGTATCAATATCTGAATCCACATGGACAACTCACGTGCTGCACAGGCAACTCACGTGCTATAATATCAATATCTGAATCCGCACGGACAACTCACGTGCTATAGTATCAATAACTGGATCCGCAAGGATAACTCACGTGTTGCACGTACAACTCACGTGCTGCACGTACAACTCACGTGCTGCACAGACAACTCACGTGCTAATATCACAACCCGTCCGGAGTGGTCACAAGCATAACAATACAATTCGCCCGACGTGGTCACATACATATCAACACAATCCGCCCAGCGTGGTCACAGACATATCAACACAATCCGCCCGACATGATCACATGCATCCAGTCCAGTCATATCACACAGAAGCAAATATACAAGAACACATGTGTATGATGAATAAAACATCAGATTTCATGCTCCTGCACAGGTATAATTACATGCTAAAGTGTAGGCATGTGCAACGTGTGCTATCATAGCTCAAATCAACAATTTATCACAGAAAGAGCAATTATCAAGTTTTCTTCAGCGATTTAGCCTCTCCGTAACCTCAAACATGGCTCAAATAGTTCACAAATAAAAATATGAGATACATTGCAGGTTAAAGCTTAACAGTCAACTCTAGGCGTATCATAGCCTAAGCCCTACCCCGAGCATGGATAAATACCCCGGTGCTCGCACATGGGTTTAACCCCCACACATATGCGCACCCATAGCACGTAGCTATCACAAATAATTCAGGCAACTAGTGCCTCAAACAAGTTTAGATAGGGTTCTTAGCTCAAACAAGCCAAATTCAATACCGAGCAAGCCAGACAATACTCTAGAAACGTCGTCCCACGCGTACCGACCTACGAACGACTTAGAACTAGCCAAAAGTAACTCAAATACATCAAATAATACCAAAGGTATTCTAAACGATAAAAGTCGAATCTTTAATCAAAATTCCAAAGTCAACTAAAAAGTCAAACCCGGGCTCGTACCTCGAAACCTGATAAAACTTACAAAATCCGATAACCCATTCGACCACGAGTCCAACCATACTAGTTTCACTCAAATCCGACTCTGAATCGATGTTCAAAACTCAAAAATTCATTTTATGAAACTTTAGACCAAATTCCAATTTCTCTTTTGAAATCATCAACCAAATGCCAAAAACGAGGATATATTCATGATATAAAGTAAAACATGAGTAAAGAAACTTACCCCAATCCACATGGTAAAAAATTATCTCAATCCGAGCTCCATAGCTCAAAATATGTAAATATAGCTGAAACCCCCGAAATTAGAGTACTTATAATCAGTGGGCGAATCAATGAATCGCAATCGCAGAAATACCATCACGATCGCGAAGGAGAAAAAGCACTGCTCCTAAAAGTGCACTACGCGATTGCATCAAAAGACGCGCGAACGCGATACACAAGACCGACAGAACTACGCGTTCAGGGTAACAACCTCGCGAACATGAAGAGATAACCAGCATGCTGCCCAGCTCAACCCCAAACACTATGCGATCACGTAGAAGCAGACGTGAACGCGATAAAGACCATCCTAACTCTACGCGAACGCTGCCATCCAATCGCGACCGCGATGAAGAAAATTCCCAACACCAGATTTCCTCTACGCAATCGCATACCAATCTTCGCGATCTCGAAGGACAGTCGAGGCATCAGAAACCTGCAGCAACCAGCAATGAAAACATGAAGAAAAATGGTCCGAAATCAATCTGAAACACGCCCGAGCCTCTCGAGATCCCGTCCGAATATACCAACAAGTTCCATAACCTAACACAGACCTACTCGATGCCTCAAATCACGCATAACAACATCGAAACAACGAATCACACCTTAAATCAAACTTAATGATCTTTTGAACCTCCATCTTCCAAAACTCGTGCCAAACCTTATTGAATCAACTCGGAATGAACTCAAATTTTGCACATAAGTCCCAAATGACATAACGAAGCTATTCCAATTCCTGGAACTACAAATCCAAATCCGATATCCTCAAAGTTCACTCTCAGTCAAACTTATGAACTTTTCAAACCTTCAAATTTCCAACTTTCGCTAATTAGCGCCGAAACCTTCTAGAAATATCCAAATGCAAATCCGGGCATACACCCGAGTCCAAAATTACCATCCGAACCTATAGAGCCATCAAAACTCCCTTCCGAGGTCAAATACTAAAAAGTCAAACTTGGCCAATTCTTCCAACTCTAAAGCTTCAATCATGAAATTCATTTTTCCAAATCAATTCCGGCTAACCTGAAAACCAACCGACGATTCACACAAATCATAATACATTATACGAAGCTAATTGAGACTCCAAATAGCTGAACGAAATGCTAGTGCTCAAAATAACCGGTCAGATCGTGACAATTTTGCTTTAATTGTATTTGTTGCGTATCTGAATACAAGTGATATAATCCGATAATAGTTAAACTATAGCTACGAATAGTAATTACGTAAATTATAGTTACGTACATTAATTAGACTCTTAGCTATAGTACCTTATGAAAATTCCTCTTCTTCATTTTCTGGTTAGAAAAGCCTACGTTGAGATTATCGGCAAGACAACAACTTAGACCTAAGTCACCTAATTATAGCTACAAAATGTGCAACCTTTACATTATTTAGCATTGATCAAAGCTTCTGGTTTGGCAAAATTAAGAGTCCTCAGAAGAAGACTGAAAAAATAAAAACAAATTAAATATTCCTCGTCTCCAAATTTGAATGAAGTCATCAAATGCCGCCCATGTGTTTTGTTAAACTAAGGATTTGAAATTCCAAAAATATAAAAAAATTCCTTCTAGGCTATATATACGCGAATTCGCGATAGGCAATTAACCATAATCACATACAATCAGCAGAAATAATTAGATTTTTTAGCCACTAATTAAACTTTTAGTTCTAATACCAATTGTCTAATCAATATCATGGGTGTTGCAACTTTTACCCAAGAGCTTACATCCCCTATAGCACCAATTCGTTTGTTCAAGGCTTTAATTGTGGATTCAAAGTCCCTAATACCTAAACTATTGCCTCAATTTGTTGAGAGTGTTGATTTGTTACAAGGAGATGGTGGAGCTGGAAGTATTGAACAAGTCAACTTCACAAAAGGTTAGTGAATATATATTAAATTTAATTATAACGTAATTATTCTGTTCTTATATAACTTCACTATAGGAACCTAGTTCGAGATTTTCTTATCTTTATCTTATATATATTAAACACAAGAGTTTTTCTATGAACCTTTTGAATATTAAAGATAAGGAATAAATTTATATGTTAATTGTAGCATGTAATATGAATTTAAAAGTTAAGATAGATATAAAGAAAATAAACTCCATCACTCCATCAATATGATAGATAAATTATTTCCTCCCTTTTGGATGAAAAATAATTTTCTTTAGCAATCAAACACCAGGACAACTTTCTCATACAAAATATTTTCTAAAAGATGACTTCCGACATATCAAACACACCCGCAAATGAAGCTTAAGGAAAATTCTAACCCCAACCTCACAATCTCTAATCAAATGGTTATATAATAATTTTTCTAATGACAATTTATGATAGTCATTATAATGACATTTAATTAGTATTAATGAAATTTCCGAAATGGTGTGATGTAGCGATATTTTGTATCACACCCCTTTGGATGTGATCTTTCTCTAAATCTTGTATGAACGTATAAACTTCGTGCATCGGAATGCCTTTTTTACATTTTATAATAATGTTAAGTTTGTTTTAATTTGCAGGTAGTCCTTTTGAGTTTGTGAAACATCAAATAGATGAACTAGATAAAGAAAATATGGTGTGCAAATACACTATGATTGAAGGGGATGCATTGGGAGATAAACTTGACTCTATTTCTTATGAAGTAAAATTTGAAGAGTCAAATGGAGGCTGCATTTGCAAGTTGACAACTAAGTATATTGGAATTGGTGATTTTATAGTCAAAGAAGAAGAAATCAAGGCTGGTAAAGAAAGTGCAATTGGCATATATAAAGCTGTGGAATCTCATCTCCTTCAAAATCCAAATCTTTATGCTTAAATTGCTTCGTGTTAATTAAAATGAAGCCTACGGCTGTGATTCCTTTTTTTTTTTTTAATAAAGAAATATTTATTGTTAAAGATATATAAAGTCAGACCTCTCTATAAATGCATCCTTATATAGTAATTGTTTGCTATAAAAGTCAAATTTTTCTCGTAACCGATTTTTATGTTATGTTATAATATATGTCGTTTATAACAACACTTCACTATAGCAACAAAAAAGTATTGGAACATACGAGATTGTTATAGAGAGATTCGACTGTAGTAGCTCAACCGTGGAATAATAAAGAAACATTTATTGTTAAAGATATATAGCAGTCCAAAAAAGATAAACAAATTGTGTCCCATTCATGTGTATTTAATGTTTTAATGCATTATATATATTTCAATGTTGCTTAATATCAATTTGGCTATACTTTTGTGTTTTGGTACGAAAATCCCTTCACAATATTTCAATTGACCTTTTAGCATTGGATTTCGGAATGGAGTTCCATTGGTTCCGTTAGCTCGGTTGGGTGATTTTGGACTTAGGAGCGCGTCCGAATTGTAATTTGGAGGTCTGTAGTCGAATTAGTCTTGAAATGGTGGAAGTTGGATTTTTGCGAAGTTTGACCAGGAGTGGACCTTTTGATATCGGGGTCGGATTCCGATTCTGGAAGTTGGAATAGGTCCGTAATGTCAAATGTAACGTGTGTGAAAAATTTGAGGTCAATTGGACGTGTTTCGATAGGTTTCGAAATCGGTTGTAGAAGTTGAAGTTCCAAAGTTCATTGATTTTGACTTGAGGTGCGATTCGTCGTTTCGAGGTTGTTATGCATGAGTTGAAGCTCCGAGTAGGTTCGTTTCGCCAGGTAGAACTTGTATGCAAAATTTGGCGCCATTGGGAGTTGATTTGATATGGTTCGGATGTTTTGTTGCGATTCTAGAAGTTCTTGAAGTTTCTTTTGATCTTCATGCGTTTTGGCGTCCGATTCGTGATTCTAGAGGTTATTTTGATCGCTTGAGCGAGTTCGTGTTATGTTTTTAGACTTGTGTGGGAGTTTGGTTTGGAGCCTCGGTGGCTCGCGTGAGTTTTGGATTGGTTTTGAGTTGTTTTTGTTTAAATTTTGAGTGCTGGTTCTGGTGTCATCGTATTTCGATGTTTTTGTCGCAAATGCGACAGTTGCAATTGCGAAGCAGCCATCGCAATTGCGAAATTTGGGCTGCTGGGGGAGATTCGCATTTGTGATGTGGGGTTGTTCGCTTTTGCGATGGACCCTGTCACTTTTGCAAGATACTGATCTTCGCATTTGCGAAGTTTTGGGTCGCAAATGCGACCTTGACAGGAAAACTTCTAGTTTGCATTTGCGATATTTTATTCGTATTTGCGGAGGTCGCAATTGCAAACCCCCCTTCGCAAATGCGACATCTGCAACCTGCTAAATGCTGAGAATTCCGAGACTTAGCTTCATTTTGTTATATTTTGAACTCTAGCTTCGATGGAAGGCGATATTGTGAAGGGATTTTCACCAAATCATTGGGGTAAGTACGTCTAATCAATTCTCAACTATATTTCATGATTTTTCACTAGATTTAACATCAAATTCATGAGAATCCAGGGAAAAATTTGGGAATTTTGTCAAAACTTTGAAAAATAAAAAATTAGGATTAGAGAGTCGAATAGAACTCCGATTTGAAATACGTATTTGGACGCGTAAGGCCATGGGTAGTCAAGACCTACCCTTGGACCCGGGTTTGGACGGGGCGGACCCGGGGGTTGACTTTTTAGAAATTGAATAAAAATCATAGCTTTATTAATTGAAATTATTTTCCCTTGCATATGTGATGTATTTATGTCACGAACCAAAATCCGCCAGTCGTGATGGCACCTAACCCAACCCGCTAGGTAAGCCAACTAATAACTGCCAAATTCCAATACTAGTAATAACACAATCAAACAAAGGAATTATCTGAATCTTAAACCTTTCCCAAGGACTGGTAGTACAAATCACGAGAGTCTAAGAATAGAATTTACAAAACTGAAATAAAATAATATATCGTCTATTTGAAAGTACATAAACAGAGTTTTAGAATCTAAGGCTACCCCGAACAAAGAGGCAGCTACCACATGGACGTATATACCTCTTCAACCCCAGAAACCATCGAACACAGCAACAATAGAAGCCAATATCTGCACGCAATGTACAGAAGTATAGTATTAGTACAACAGACCCCGTGTATTGAGTAAGTAACAAACCTAACCTTAGGCTGAAAGCAGCGACGAGCTGGAACTTAGGTCGGGTCCAACACCAATAACCAATAACAGTTCATAACAACGTAAAGAAAGTGATATAAAAAGTAACTAAGAGATAAGAGCTCAGCTTATTCATAAGTTTCCCAAAAAATAGTTCCCCTTTTCAAGTATAATAGTGAAAACCCAAGTCATTTATCGGAAATTTGCCAAAAATATGAGTAAATTGAAACTTGTAATCTTCCTTGAAAATTGTAATTTTTCCAAAAACTTTCCACGGTAAATTCTTCAATTTCAAATGGCATGAGAAAAACTAATACATCTCCATGCCTATATTCAATATGTGTGAGAAGTCGTGAATGACATGATACCGTACAACATGAGGAAAAATGAATCTCTATGCATGTATGTCAAGTGTGCATATCAATGCGATGCAACTCAGTGATAAAACCATATGTGCACTCTCAGAGTATCAATTCCCTCAGTCCTCCCATTAACTTTGTCCTCCTAGTCACTCAGTCCTTACAGCCACTCAATCCTCACAGTCACTCGGTCCTCCCAATCACTCGTCACTCGACACTCGCACTCAGTAGGTACCTGCGCTCACTTGGGGTGTGTACAGACTCCGGAGAGGCTCCTTCAGCCCAAGCGCTATAACAAGCCAATCATGGAATAAATCAGTAAAACATGTTGCGGCGTGCAACCGATACCATAAACATCCTCACTATCAGGCCCTCGGCCTCACTCAGTCATCAATCTCTCCGGTATCTCGGGCTCTCATTGTCATGAAAATGAGCCCAAAAATATGATGTGATGTATCAATAAATGGTAACAGAGACCGAGATATGATATGCATATGAGTGCGTGTGACTGAGCATGTAATACAATAAAAGCAAATAGGTCAACAGCAGAAACGACCTCAGTGAGTCCCAATAGGATACGCATGTAGCCTAGACATGGATTCTAACATGGATCACAGCTCAATAGCTTTAGTACATAGAGATTTCATGGTTACAGATAAGGTCAAGTAACTACACAGTACCACATAAGTAACAGAGTCACAATTCACACGGTACATGCCCACACGCCCGTCACCTCAACACCGATCACATAGCACATAATTCGGGGTTTCATACCCTCAGCACTAAGTTTAGAAGAGTTACTTACCTCGAACAAGCCAATTCCAATACCGAGCAAGCCAAACGATGCTCCAAAAATACCATCCCACGCATTCCGACCTCCGAACGGCTCGAAACTGACCAAAACAACTCAAATACATCAAACGAGGCTAAAGGAACCAATCCCAATCACAAAAGGTCAATCTTGAATCAAAAATACGAAATTGGCCAAAAAGCTCGACTCGGGACCGAACCTCGGAACCCGACAAAACTCGCAAAAACCGACAACCCATTCGATTATGAGTCCAACCCTGCTAATTTCACTCTATTCCGACTCCAATCCGATGTTCAAACTCAAAAATTCATATTATGAAACTTTAGGCCAAAACCCGCAATTTCTCCTTAGGATTCAACAACTAATCGCCAAAAATGAAGATATATTCATGAAATGTAATCAAAACCGAGTAGAGAACACTTACCCCAATCCTTGTGATGAAATTTGCTCCAAAAATCGCCTCAATCCGAGTCCCACATCTCAAAATATGAAGAAAGACCAAAACCCTCAATTTTATATCCTCTGCCCAATGCTTCCGCACCTGCGACACATTATCCTCTTCTGCGACATAACCCCCACTTCTGCGGAATCAACTGAAGACTCGACCCTCGCACCTGGGGACATCATACCCGCTTCTGTGACCTCGCAGGTGTGAGCCACCATCCGCACCTGCGAAATATCTCGCTCATGCGCTATTTCGTCCCGCACCTGCGCATCCGCATATGCGCCCAAGCCTCCGCTTCTACGGTCTCCCTCACCCAGCACAATTTCCTCTCCTGCGACCCCTTCTTCGCTTCTGCGGCCACCGTACCTGCGCAAACCAACTGCAGCAGCTGTCACACTAGAACCAACAACCACCAGCCTTAGCCAAAATCTCAAAAATGCTCCGAACCTCGCCCGAAACTCACCCGAGCCCCTCGGGACCCCTTCTGAACATGGCAACAAGTCACATAACATAACACTAACCTACTCGAGGATTCAAAACACACATAAAAACATCAAAACGATGAATCACACCTCAAATCGAAATCTATGGACTTTGAACTTCCAATTTCCATAACTCGCGCCGAAACATATTAAGTCATCTCGGAATGAAACCCAAAATTTGCACACAAGTGCCAAATGACATGACGAAGCTATTCCGATTCCCCGAAGCACAATTCGAATTCGATATCCTCAAAGTCAACTTCCGTTCAAACTTATGAACTTTCAAACCTTTCAAATTTCCAATTTTGCCAACTTGTGTCGAAACCTTCTAGAAACATACAAATGCAAATACGGTCATACGCCGGAATCCAAAATCACCATCCGGACCTTACGGAACACTCAAAACTTCGTTTCGGGATCAAATTCTTGAAAAGTCAAACTTGGTCTACTCTTTCAACTTTAAGCTTCAATAATAAACTCATTCTTCCAAACCGATTCCGAATAACCTGAAACCCAAAACCGACGATTCACATAAGTCATAATACATCATATGGAGCTACTCATGCCCGGAAACTACCGAGCGAAATGCAAATGCTCAAAACTAACGACCGGGTCGTTACATCCTCCCCCACTTAAACATATGTTCGTCCTCGAACGTGCCAAAAGTTATTCTTCAAAACCATCAAACTGCCGCATAACCTTACCATGCACATACTCGGGGGTGATCTTATGCCACCATATCCCATATAGGTTTGATAACATAATATAACTGAAATTTCTTAAATCAACCTAGCCCATAAGCCTTAGAATTCAATTTCCAACATCCGAAATTTACTATAAGATCAAAACCTCGCATCTACACACTGTGTAAGTCTGAACAAGCTGTATCAAGCCATATCCATAACCCAAGATGTAATCACATGATATACCGTAAAACTCAAATACTCATAGCGATAATTTCCAATCACAGTAGCTGCTCAAAACAACTCAATGCCGGTGATAAACCTCTTATCAAACAAAGCCTCGTTCTAACACCTTCAGATATATATTTCCTATGATGAAAGAAACACGCAGAAACTCATAACCATTCATCAGATCAACCAACTGTGGAATCTCCCTCTCCTTCGACAAGAACTATAGCAATGTTTTTAAGCCGACTTTCGATATTATCCTTCCAACATGTTGTAATCAATTCTGAGAGTATCCATTCTAGGTCCAATGACCTCATCTCATCCAACACGACCACTCTAGTGACATGACATCAATACAATCTGAAGCCACAACACGTGCAATCTGTGCACCCATAAGCAACAATCCAAATGTACTCAAATCATGGAAAATGACTCAAACGAGAGAACTGTCTTGCAAGCTTTACAATTACCACCACAATGCAATGCTAAGAACCTACCACACACCGTAGAACCAAAACACACGAATCTAACACGAAGGATCATATCCCAACATAACTTCGCGGCAATGCACGACCCCATCCAAACACTGGTCTACATGAAATAACTCAAGTCACAATGCTCAAAATCAACAACCACACGCAATTTGACGTCTAGTACCAACAGTGCACGACCATAACCACTGAAGACAATAACTCAATACCATAGTCCGGAATGAACATAATCGATGCACAATCAATCATTCAACACCCAAATACCCATCTCACTCAAATTCCGCTATAAAGCTCAAATAGAACTGCACCGTTTGTGTATACAACCAACGAATCACAACTACTCGTAGCACAGAAGGGTGACTCATAGAGAATCTAGGAACACGAATAAGCTCAACTCAAACCGAATGGAACATCCCTCAACAGCAGCAGTACAGAGTCAACCAATCCAACCCGGTGTAGAACACACATCCTCATTGAGCCTACCAATGGACCCTAAATCAACTTTGGTCACCCAAAAATAGATACATACACTCCGAAAGCCCAGAATGACTGAAACATTGTAAATACCCGTAAAAATTTCATGTCTTAAATAATGCCCGAATAGGTCCCTGTGTTGTTGTAACTGTAGAAATTCTTAAAAACGGACCTTTTTGAGTAAAAAGTACCCCGGGACTTAAAAGATAAAATTTTCCAGAATTGTGCAGATCTGCGGTCCACTATGCGATCGCATATCAGGTATGCGGACCGCATAGTGGTCGCATACCTGGACAACCTGCTGTCCAATTTGAGGACAGCTATGCGGCCCAAGATGCGATCACATTTCGAGAATGCGGGCCGCATAGTTGTCGCATTCTTGCACCTTGGTTCTTGCGGAGGGAGTTATGCGACACACTATGCGATCACATAACATGTATGCGGACCGCATAATGGTCGCATACCAGGGCAGTCTGGTTCCCCTTTTGTCTCATTTGAGGGCCAACTATGCGACAAGAATGCGGACCACATAGCAGGAATGCGATCGCATTCCTGACCACATTTTCTGCTTCGGGACTCTTTTAGTTTCTAAGTTTACACCCGACCCCCAGTTTAATAAAACACTCATCCCCTTCAATTTTAACATCTATCTGAACAAAAATAGAGAGAAGGGAGAGTGGGTTTAGTGAGAGAAAGTATTCTTCTTCATCAAATTGGTCCATCATCTCTACTCAGGCCCGAAAATTATTGAGTAATTTTCATCTTCTTCACTCTAAGAGGTAAATCCCCACCCCATTTCCTTTTAATTCTCAGGCTTTAGCTAAAAAGGGGTAGAACACATAAGTTGATTCTTGAAAATAAAAGCCGATACCTTGCATGCATGTGAGTTAAACTTCATAATCTAGTAAAGGGAAACGAGTTTGGGTAATTATTCACAAAAAGGGGGTTAGTAATCTAAGAGGTCACATAACGTTCGATAAAATGCCTAAATGAGTTCGAGTTATGTTTATGGTTCCTAATTCTAAGTGAAATATGTCACATTGTGGACTAGATTGACGGTGCTAGACAGTTCGGTGAATTGTGATAGATATTAAAGGGGAATTTCGACTCGAGATATGTATGGTTAACTTTAATATTTGTAGAGTCACCTTGTTGGTGTCCGATCATTCGGTATGAGTTTCTTGCTGAGTATATATGAAATTGATTGTCCGGCTGTGTTGAGGCGTAAGATTTCATTCTCTGATTTTCTTAGTCGATTACCATGCTAATTGAAATTGTGAAAGGTGATTTCTTTGTGATTACTCTATCATGTGCAAGGTTCGTTAAATGCTTGAATATGTTGGTATGAAAGAATGGTAACGGACCCAAATGTGTGAATGTATCTAAGTGCTTAGGGTTGAGTAGCAAGTGATGAAAAAGGAGTTGTGAATTGATTTAATTGAACTAAATGACTATGGCAATATCGTATATGACTCATTGTTTGGCAAGGATTATTGTGGCTTGATTTCATACGGATTGTTGGTTCTAATGAATTTATATTCTTGTTGATGAAAATCTTTGTGATTTAATTAATGGTTGATAAACACTACTGTGAACACATGATTGTTTGGTTGTTATGAATTTGTACTCTTGATGATATGAAGCCTTGTGATTTAATTGTGGGTTGTTATTGTTGCTATGAAATGTGATGGTACGGTGGGATCGGATTGCGCGCCGCAACAGGAGGAATACGGGTGATATGTGAGAAGTAATAAGAGTAGAATGTGATTGTACAGTGGGATCAGGTTGCGCGCCGCAACAAAATGTAATAAGGCTGAAATGTGATTGTCCGGTGGGATCGGGTTGCACGCCGCAACAGGAAGTAATAAGGGTGGATTGTTGAGAAGGAATGAGGGTGGAATATGATTGTGTTAAAATAAGAATCTGTGAAACTATCAATTGTGTTTGTTTCTGTATCTCTGTGCATTATTTGTTGGTTCCTTTAACTGTCTCCTATCTCTGTATTGTTTGATTTTACTTAGAGTAAAGTTTGTTCATACATACTAGTACTATTCAACGGTACTAACGTCCCTTTTGTCGGGGGCACTACATCTTTTATATGGATGTAGGTGGTTCCATAGCAGGTAGCTCAGCCCGTCATTAGTGGTGCCTCCTCTTCATCTTTTCGGCAGTTCTGGTGAGCCCCATTTCCTCTCAGGGCCGTGTGTGGACTATATCATTCTCTTTTGCTTATGTTGTAAAAGGTATAGCCGGGGCCTTGTTGCCGGCAAGTTTATGTAAAACTCATATTACTCTTATAGGCTCCGTAGACACTGTGTGGGTTGTATATATGTATAATTTGGGCGGTAGTTGTACTCACTCGTAATTGTGGATCGCATCGGAAATGTTGTATGTAACTTGTATGTTTTGGATCATCGATTGTTGAAAGTTAAAATAGGAAAATGAAGTTATGTTGTAAATCGTACTTTGAATCTAAATTGGCTCATTCATATGGAACAATTTATATTATGAACACGGGGTAGCGTTGGGTAGGAAAGGCAATCCCGGTCCGCTTGACTGGGTTCATCCGGTTAGGCGCCGGTCTCGTCCCTCAGTTTTGGGGCGTGACAACCATAACATGTACTATCATCTGTCTAGCTTTGGCCACATCTTCACAGTCCACAACCACGAAACAATCTGTTTCTGAGAACTCCCGGTCTCCAAATTCATAGTATCCAAATCACCTTATCTGATCCCAACTACACCGCTCGAATGTCTAACACGTCTCTCATACACGATCATCCCACGAGGAATACTTATATAATTCTTTCGTGCCACATAGAAAAATTTGAATGTCAGCAATCGATCAAACAAGCGAGTACCGCAATACCAATGAAGTATCCATAAATCAAGACATATTGCCCCTTCTGAAATGTATACTCTCATCAAGCCATACTAAATAGTAATATCATTTACCTAGTTATCTGAAACCGTCTATGTTGCCTGGGAATTCAAAACCTTCCTTTCAAATTCGAATCGTGACCTTGCCCGTGCAACTTTCAACCCTACACAACATACCACCCCTATTATTCCATCATATGAAGGATACGAAAATCTCAAAATCAAATATGAGTCGCAAGTAGAATATGTATATTCAATCAACTAGAAACCTTCCATTTGATCCCATCTAGGAGAAAATCCCAATACGCAACATATTCCACACACCTGTAGGAAATATACACCTCAAACCATGGTAGAAACCATCCAGAATACTTTGGAATCCATTTGGACATAACCAAGCCATCAGAACTGAATCTCTCCAACTCAACCAAGCCACGCATGTCGCCAAACCCAAGATTTTGCCACGTAACACCTGTAGAAACTCACCACATCATAAGCACCCAAAGAACCGATCTTACCCATTACCATGACGACCTACTACCAAGCTGTCCTACTTCTCCGAGTTCCTTCTGAATTACCTTCAAATTGATACTTCTCCTTGCTATAATACCACAATCCTCAACCAAAACTCACCACACGAGACCCTATCATAAAACCACACAACACTAAGGCTCATAAGCCACTGAATTTTCTCTTAAGCACCCCAAAAGTACCACAACCGAGATACCCACTCTGAAGAGACCTTCTGTGAATTTAAAAGCTGTTCATTTTGCCTTCCTGATACTGAATGTAGAATCTATAACGATATAAAAATATTGCGAGTCTCGACACCATCCAATGAAAAATATCAGATCCTAGCCATATACAAATCTTGAAAATTTCCAATTTCTACATCAATTCTTGAATACATTAGGACCATTTTCAAGAGTCTTCCACTCTGCTCAAATGTCAACTAAACTGACCAAATGGACCGAACGACCTGTGCCCCAATAGCACAACAACAACCAAGGAAGTAATCCACATTCCTAAGCAACCGGGTGAATCCCTATTTCGTGCACACTACATCCTTTACGAATAACAACTCAATCATTCAATGTTTCCAATATACCTACCAAACATAATTCAACCTGTATCAAGAAATTCCTTTACTCGGGTCTTCCTCGATCTCAACCTTCTACAAGTCATAACTGATTCACAAGTATACCTCAAACCGAAACCATTACAACACATAACTGTGCAATCAATTCGTCGATATCAGACTCCCCTACTTGGCTCAAAACCATGGAATAAAACATATGATAACTCACAATAAACATACTCCATTACTTCCATAATACCGCAGTAAGATTCAACTCAATCCTTCATAAGCTCATGTAACACAAACCATATAATGCCTTAAATTATCTGCTAAGCTCGCATTCACCCTCGTGACGGTCCGTCAACTTTCTCAACCAATCAAAACTCAAATCGGAACACCTATAACCCACTAGAAGACGAAAACTCTCCACACAACATCATAAGGATCACATATCTGTAGATTACCTTGCAGGTGATAACCCACCCGCTTAGACTCTAACTGGCACCTCTCTACACCCTTTCACAGCCACAACTACTACGCCATCACTTAATATTCCTGAGTCTGAACTCACAACAAGACATGAAAATCTACTTCACTCCACAATTAAACAACATGAATGATCCCTCAACACACCCATAACTCGAGACTATACGCCAATTCAAGACAGAAATCAAGCACCCGATAGTCCTTTATACACCTCAAGCAAACCTTTCTCGTCACATTCAAACCATATGAACACATCTCACGGTCACATCATACCCATCACGTAGCCATATAACCACAAATTCTACTAATAGGGACATTACCGGACATATAAATCCAAAAACACGTGCTCACATAATCAACACCTATGTGCTCAAGCTACAGTCAAAACCCGGCCTCAATTCCTCCCGACTGGCCCATCATCAACACACATAAATCACATCTCGCACCTCATCCAAGGGATCACATGTTGTCGATGCATAGTTGATATCGAGCGCTCAAGTGCGCATACGAATGCGTGGAAGAAATTTCAAGGATTACGCTTCAAGATGAATCAATGCCGCATGATAAGGAAAGAAAGATGGGAAGTATATCCTAAATGCCTTGTAGCCTCTCGAATATAGGTATGGATGTTATCATACCGATCCGCAAGAATCTACTAGAAACTTCCTCATGACTTGTATAACCTATGAACCTAGAGCTCTGATACCAAACTGTCACGACCCAAAATCCGCTAGTCGTGATGGCACCTAACCCAACCCGCTAGGTAAGCCAACTAATAACTGCCCTATTCCAATACTAGTAATAAGACAATCAAACAAAGAAATTATCTGAATCATAAACATTTTCCCAGGACTAGTAATACAAATCATGAGCGTCTAAAAATAAAATTTAAAAAACTGAAATGAAATAATACATCTTCTGTTTGAAAGTACATAAATAGAGTGTTAGAATCTAAGGCTACCCCGAACAAAGATGTTGCTACCACAGGGACGCATGTACCTCTTCAACCCCAGCAACCATCGAACACAACAACAATAGAAGCCAATATTTGCACGCAATGTGCAGAAGTGTAGTATTAGTACAACAGACCCCATGTACTAAGTAAGTAACAAACCTAACCTTAGGTTGAAAACAGTGACGAGCTGGAACTTAGGTCGGGTCTAAAACCAATAACCAATAACAGTTCATCACAACGTAAAGCAAGTAATATAAGAAGTAACTTAGAGATAAGATTCATAGTTTCCCAAAACTATTTCCGTTTTCAAGTATAACAGTGAAAACCCAAGTCTTTTGTCGAACATTTGCCAAAAATATGAGTAAATTGAAAATTGTGATCTTCCTTGAAAATTGTAATTTTTCCAAAAACTTCTCACGGTAAATGCTTCATATTCAAATGGCATGAGAAAAAAAAATACATCTCCATACCTATATTCAATATATGTGAGAAGTCATGAATGACGTGATACCGTGCAACATGAGGAAAAATGCATCTTTATGTCTGTATGTCAAGAGTGCATATCAAATGCGATGCAACTCAGTGATAAAACCATATGCATACTCTCAGAGTATCAATTCCCTCAGTCCTCCCAATCACTCAAAACTCGGTCCTCACAATCACTCAGTAGTCCAATTCACTCGGCACTCGCACTCAGTAGGTACCTGCGCTCACTGGGGGTGTGTACAGACTCCGGAGGGACTCCTTCAGCCCAAGCGCTATAACAAGCCAATCATGGCGTAAATCAGTAAAACATGTTGCAGCGTGAAACCCGAACCTATAAACATCCACACCATCAGGCCCTCGGTCTCACTCAGTCATCAATCTCTCCAGTCTCTCGGGCTCTCAATGTCATGAAAATCAACCCAAAAATAATGATGTGATGTATCAATAAATGGTAATAAAGACTGAGATATGATATGCATATGAGTGCGTGTGACTGAGCATGTAATACAATAAAAGCAGATAGCTCAACAGCAGAAACGACCTCAGTGAGTCCCAATAGGATGCGCATGTAGCCTACACATGGATTCTAACATGGATCACAGCTCAATAGCTCTAGTACATAGAGATTTCATGGTTACAGATAAGGTCAGGTAACTACACAGTACCACAGAAGTAACAGAGTCATAATTCACATAGTGCATGCCCACACGCCCGTCACCTAGCACGTGCGTCACCTCAACACCGATCACATAGCACATAATTTGGGGTTTCATACCCTCATCACTAAGTTTAGAGGAGTTACTTACCTCGAACAAGCCAATTCCAATACCGAGCAAGCCAAACCATGCTCCAAAAATTCCATCCCGCGCGTTCCAACCTTCGAACGGCTCGAAACTGACCAAGACAACTCAAATACATCAAAAAAGGCTAATGGAATGAATCCCAATTAGAAAAGGTCAATCTTGAATATAATCAAATATCCGAAATCGGGCAAAAAGCCCAATCCAGGCCTGCACCTCGGAACCCGACAGAACTCGCTAAAACCGAAAACCCATTCGATTACGAGTCCAACTCTGTTAATTTCACTCAATTCTGACTCCAATTCGTTGTTCAAAACTCAAAAATTCATATTATGAAACTTTAGGCCAAAACCCCCAATTTCTCCTTAAGATTAAACAACTAATTGCCAAAATATGAAGATAGATTCATGAAATGTAATCAAAATAGAGTAGAGAACACTTACCCCCAATCCTTGTGATGATATTTGCTCCAAAAATTGCTTCAATCCGAGTCCCACATCTCAAAATATGAAGAAAGATCAAAACCCTCGATTTTATATCCTCTGCCTAGTGCTTCTGCACCTGCGACACATTAGCCGCTTCTGCGACATAACCCCCTCTTCTGCGGAATCAACTGAAGACTCGACCTTCGCACATGTGGACATCATACCCGTTTCTGCAACCTTGAAGGTTCGAGCCACCATCCGCACCTGCGAATATCTCGCTCCTGTACTTCTTCGTCCCTCACCTGCGCATCTGCATATGCACCCAATCCTCCGCTTATGCGGTCTCCCTCACCCAGCACCATTTTCGCTCCTGCGACCCCTTCTTCACTTTTGCGGCCACCGCACCTGCGCAAACCAATCGCAGGAGCAGACACACCAGAACCAACAACCACCAGCCTTAGCCAAAATCTTCAAAATGCTCCGAACCTCGCCTGAAACTCACCTGAGATCCTCAGCAGCCCGTCCGAACATGCCAACAAGTCACATAACATAACACGAACCTATTCGAGGCTTCAAAACACACATAAAAATATCGAAATGAAAAATCACACCTCAAATCGAAATCTATGAGCTTTGAACTTCCATTTTCCAAAACTCGCGCCGAAACATATCAAATCATCCCGGAATGAACCCAAAATTTGCACACAAGTTAGAGACGACATGACGAAGCTATTCCGATTCCCAAAGACACAATCCAAATTCGATATCCTCAAAGTCAACTTCCGGTCAAACTTATGAACTTTCAAACCTTCAAATTTCCACTTTTGTCAACTTGTGCCGAAACCTTCTAGAAACATCCAAATGCAAATCCGGGCATACACCCAAGTCTAAAATCACCATTCAAACCTAACGGAACCATCAAAACTCTGTTGCGGGTTTAAATTCTCGAAAAGTCAAACTTGGTCGACTCTTTCAACTTGAAGCTTCATTAATGAACTCATTCTTCCAAACCTATTCCGAATAACTTGAAACCCAAAACCGAATATTCACATAAGTCATAATACATCATACGAAGATACTCATGTCCGCAAACTACCGAGCAAAGTGCAAATGCTCAAAAAGATCGGTCGTTACAATTTAAGTCATCTTTGGCTAGATTAAGCCGAACGAAGGTGAACTTTGTAAAGGAAAAGCTAAATTGAGTGTTGAATTAGGCGAATTGAGGTAAGTCTCTTACCTAAATTTTTTGCGGAAATTTTTCCTACTATTTTACATTGTTTTCTACCTGCGGGAGTGATACATATATGAGGTGACGAGCATATATGCATGTGCCAGGGTTAACCATGCTCGGGGGTAAATCATGTTATAGATTGTGTCTTGTAGATTCATATGACCTTATTGCTTCATGCTTACTTGACTCCTAGATACTAAGAATATAGAATTGAATGTTAGAAACTAAGACTTAACTTATTATAACTGGATCAAATTTGATGGAATTATGAGAATACATTGATGTGTTTAATTCGGGCATCGCTATGCGTAATCATTAATACATTGCTACGGCCGATATTACTAAGATACTAGATTCTATACTTGTGTTGTAGATCATTCGTGAGATTTGTGGAAATACTTGAATAATAATATTCTTGCGGATTTATTGAACCATTGTTGGCTTGGAAAGTTGTGATTGGAATTCATTTGGAATATTTGTTTAAACACTCTCCTTAACAATATTTATGATTCTTTCCTTGTTTGTCACTGATATACATATGCTTGGTAAGGAAGAGTGTAAAGCACAAAGGGTGATGCCGAGCCATTGTATATAAATTATCATGTAAGGTGAGTGTAAATCACAACGGGTGATGTCGTGCCATATCATTGAGAGTAAAAGCACGAAGGGTGATGCCATGACATATTATTGAGAGTAAAAGCACGAAGGGTGATGCCGTGCCGTATCATTTATGAGTAAAAGCACGAAGGGTGATGTCGTGCCATGTTATGTGAGTAAAAGCACGACGGATGATACCGTGCCATTGCATTTATATTATTATGCTTTCATGTTATTGCGATTCATGGCATGAAGGGTGTTTCCGTGCAAGTAAGGACGAGTGACATGCATTATGTTGTGATATCCTTTTCTTGCAGATATCTTAATGTCCTTACCTTGAGTTGTTATTGTCGTATTTATGGTTCTTATGTGATTTGTCGTCATTGTTCTGTCTTTATCCCCTATCTCAATTGTTGTCGTGTTACCCATGCCTTCTACTTGCTTAACTTGTAAATATCATGCCTACTGCCTGATGTTATTATTGCATCAACAAGAACAACAACCCAGTGAGATCCTACATGTGGGGTACGAGAATGTTATAATTGCATCCATGTCATATATGTTCTGTTGCACTTAAGTATAAGTCTTCTTCCATGTTAGTCCTTCATGCCGCTACTTGTTAACTTATAAAGATCATGTGTCCTCTTTCTTATTTGTTATATCTATCTTTATGCCTCCACCATGCTAGTTAGTTAAAATTACATCTCTTTTTTCTAATCGTTGTCATTACCTCTATGCTTTCTGCCTAGTCTGTTACTGATGTCCTTATGTACATTCTCGTTCATTATTGCTACTTGCGTATTTCCTACTTTGTCATTTCTGTTATCAACAGTTTTGCTATTCGGTTGGTACTGTTTTATGCATAATTGGTGAGGATGAGATAAATGCAAGAAGGGTATTTCCATGCCGTTGGATTTGATGTCTTGAGTATATTTCTCACACTATGAAAGTTTTGAGATGATTATTGTGGTTTATTAGTTTCCGCTCTAAGGAAAGGATTGGGTGAGGTATGAGAACCTAATGAATTGTGATTTCTTCTAGTACTCTGTTATTGTTTTGTACGTTCGTTTTGCGTACTCTATCCAGTTATATTGTAGTATAGTTCTATTGCTAGGTTTCGGTACAGAATTTTATTAGTGAGCATCTTTTTACTAAAAGCCTCGTCACTACTTCGACGAGGGTAGACAAAATACTTACTCAGTACATGGGGTCGGTTGTACTCATACTGCACTTCTACACCTTGCGTGCAGACTTTTGGAGTGGAGCTGTTGGTGATGTCAGGAGCTGACTCAGAAGATGTTTGTGCATTCCGAATATAGTTGCCACTTGTCCTTGGTGGCTTTAGATTTTATTAATCTGTTTATGTAGTTTTCAACAGATTATGTAATAATTTGTATCAGCTTGTAAATTTTAAGTCTTAGAAGCTCATGATTTGTACTACCAGTCCTTGGGTAATTTGTAAAAGTTCAGAAAAGTCTTTATTATTTTCCTATAATTTCATTTGGCTTGTATTGTCTGTTAATTGACTTACCTAGCGGGTCGGGTTAGGTATCATCACGACTAGTGATTTTTGGGTCGTGACAAGTTTAATTTGACCAAAATACAGTAATATTGACCGGCAACTAAACCTGTAGTTCCTTTATTCTTATCACACTTGTTGATGACTAGGAAGCCTAACTCCATTAATTATGTGATTAAAGTAAAGAATAATCATGAGGAGGTGGAAACAATTACTATTAAAATCATGATTTTACCTAACATAATTTCTTTTTCTCTAAAACAAATTAAAAAAATATAAGAGAGCAAAAGATACAACGTATGTAGCGGTGAATCAGATTACTTCTGAGCTTCATCTGTTAGTTAATATTCCTTCACTCCAAACAAAAATTAAATTAATTCTTCATTAAAGGCATTAAGCATCTGATTAACTTAACTAACTAAGTTCCTCATAACATTATGATCTTTCCCATCCCCTTTTTATGTACTTTAATTAAACAAAAGAACAGAGAAAAGTAATTAATTATACTAATCCCTTTGGCATCTAATAATGGGTTTTGTGGATATTATGAATTGTTTTCTAGAGAATATTATGTTTCCTATATCATAGGATTAGTTATCATCATGATTACATGACTAGTAACGAATTTTACCAATAATTCCATTACTTAGCTAATATCTTCTAGACAAATATCACAAATTATATTTGTAATCGGTACTAACTACAGGTTAGTACCAAAGTATGTGACTAAGAATTTTTAATTGTGTACATGGACAATGTATACACTGCTAATAAAATTTAATCTGCGATACTAATTAATGCTTATTTGGTGCTTATTTATAAATTAACATGTATTACCTATTAAGTAATACTGTTAATAAGCACATCTCATATAGATATTTGGATTAGAGCATGTGCAAGGGTAAATAATCGGAAGAGGGAGCTTTTCGAGGAAAACGGAATATTTTCAATATTTAATCTGAGTATTTTCTTTAAAAGTTGGTGGGGAAAGGAATAATATGAATTTTCTGAGAGCTATAATATTGCTTGCCAAGGTTTTTATGGATTGATCTTCTTTGTGTTATGGGGATAGAAATTAAAGTATTAAACTGATCTTCTTTCGGTGGGAATTGGAGATTCTTTAGGAAGCAAACATTAAAAAAATAAAATAAAAAAGGCATCTTGTGAGTGATTTTTCGTTCAAGAATGAATTGAATCGCGCTGTATGTGCTGCCCTTAGTTGCAAAAGAAAATGACACTGTAGTCTCTACGAATGTGCTTCAAAAATTACAGAAACGTCTGGTTTTTTTGTAACATGCAACTTTTCTTTATTTTCTGTTCTTTTTCCTCAGCATCCAAATTAAGTTAATTTCTTCATAGGCAAGCAAGAAATAATAATGAAGAAATAAAAATTATGGAGTATAATTTTTTATTTTGTGTTTTTCTTTACATTTTATAGGGCTATAGATATAGATATCCCCGGTAAAATAATTATACTTATTATTATTAAAATAATTTGACTCCATAGTAACAATCATGTGCGGAGTTAGGTGGGCAGAAATGGGTTCATTAATTTTTTTTCATGTGTATATATTAGAAGTTGAATCGATTTTAGCTTCTTCGTGCATTTACTTTTTTTTTTTAATCTCCTTAATAAAAATTCTGCTTCCGCAACTAGTAAATATAGAAAAATAGCGACATTTAAGAAAATTGCAACCTTCTAAGTAAAAACGGACAAATCCATGATTATATTGTTGTATGTGCAAGGGTAACAATATTTTTGTACTAGTGCCGCCTCAATGTCATATCCGGATACGATGTAATTATTCTACAGATGAAAGAGAACCAAGACTTACATCAGACCAAATTGATTTCGGAATGTTAATGGATTCTTGATATCAATTAAACTCCCGTAGATCAGAGGCGGACCAATACTTGGTGAAAAAGGGTCACCGCACCCTGTTAAGTTCGGTAAAATTTCTGAATATATTTTGCTTGGAATCATTAAGATCAAAAGTTAGATGGGGCATTGGTTAAGCAGTTCCTTTGTGTAATCTTTGAAAGTAACAAACCCAACTATAAAATGAATAGTGAAAGAAAGAAAAAGAAAAAAGCAAAGAAGGACATGTATGCTGCACCAAAAGTCAGCAGCGCAAAATTCACAATATGAGGGAAGAAGAAAATGTGTGAGTTGATATTGGCGCATGCAAAAAAAGAAAAAGCGTTCATATTATGATATTTATAAATAGGCATCTTTTTATTCAATTGTAAATCATCTCTCAACTTCTTCTTTCTCTTCAATTAATAAAGAGTTATTCATTGTGTGATCGGGGAGTTGGCAAAAATTGTCGAACCACATAATCTTGTCTTGTCTTCTCTTGTGAAATTTATTGTTTTTCTCTTTTAAATATTTTCCTTTCTATTAGCCTGACACGCTTCCCAACAACTGGTATCAGAGCACATACATTATAATTCTAATAGAAAAAAAAATATAGCGTTGGTACAATTTACTATTCACAGGAATAGTGCAAGACTATTGGTCACTATTCACAATAGTAAAGTACTATTCATAAATAGTGAAGTACTATTCACAAATAGTAAATACTATTTCTAAATAATAAGGCATTCACATATTTTTTTGTGTGCAAAATGACGTCGGAAGCAGTGTTTTAAACGGCGTGGGCATGAGGCGAGACGTTTTACGTATGCCTCAGCGAGGCGTAAGTCTCGAGGCACGGAGCATAAGCCCCATATGTATTTACTTTTAATAGTTTTTAAAATAATATAAGTAAATATTTATAAACAAGTAAAATTGCATAAAAGTTGAAGAAAACTATAAATACGTGAAATATATTTATGTATAGATGTGCTCCATCCCCACAAAAAATCAGTCAAAATAATCTATTATATGCTACTTAGCTGCACAAGCAACTTGAGTTGAAAAGAATTAAGTTTTCTACATGGAGGAACAAAAAGGATGACTAAGCTGCAATATGAACTTTGAACTTGCTTCTATGAAGAAGAATGTAGTTTTCTTATATTTGTAAAAAGAAATTGAATATTCGTTGCTTTTAGGAGATATTAGCAGACTAGCGGACAAGATAAAGAATTGGGAAAGACCATGAATTAGGATTTCAATCAATAAAAAAGATCTTGAGATTTTGGGTATTATATGAAGGACTTATTTAACAAATTTTATTTTAATTTGAAAAAGCCTCTAGGGCTTACGCCTCACTAAAAAACGTGCCTCAAACGCCCGCTCATACGCCCCAAATATGCTGGGCATACGCCTTTTGAGATGTTCGTCCCACACCATCGCCTCGGGCATTTTTGGTGCGCCTCGCTCCAAGGCTTGCCCCGAAAACGCCTTTTAAAACACTGGTCGGAAGAAGAAAAAGTGAAAATTGACAAGTTCAATGGCAAATATTTTAGATTCTGGAAAATACAAATAGAGGATTATTTGTACCAGAGAAAATTACACAATACAAGGACAATAATTCAGCAATTGCATTTGCTGAACAAACCGGTAATGCACTAATTTGTTATGCAAATAGTCCAGTCGAATCTTGAATTTTTAATTCAGGAGCATCCTTTCACTCTACCACATGTAAAGAATTATTGCATAATTATATTGCTGAAATTGTGGGAAGGTTTGTTAGAAAATTGCGAACCTCTAGATATTGTCGAGAAATGTGAAGTTCATATAAAGACTTCACAAGGGATGCTATGGAAATTGCAAAATGTCCAACATGTTCCTAGTCTCAAGAAAAATCTGATATCTATGGGTCAGATTGTTAATGAAGGATACACAACGGTATTTGGTAACAGATCATGGAAAATAACCAAAGAAAATTTGGTTGTTGCACGAGGCTTCAAGAAGGGAACACCGTATGCAACTGTAATACAGAGAGATACTATAGAAATAATAGATCATGATCGTGATATAACACCGTGGCACCAGAGGCTCGGGCATATGACTGAGACGAGAATGAAGTTATTGACATCCAAAAAAAAGTTGCTAAACCTAAAGAATGTTGAATTAGGTTTGCGCGAAGATTGTATTTACGGGAAACAAAATAGAGTTAGTTTCTCAAAGGCGTCCAAGGAATACAAATAACCTCTGGTGTTTTCCAGATTTGGCGAGCATCTGGAATAACTAGTGGCTTTAATGGTAGTCTTTCTCGTAGTGTGGGGAAGAAGTGGACTCTAGGGGTCCTACTAATTGAGTTAAGGAAGAAAACTGTATCAATATAAATTACTTTCTAGACCGTTCTGCAAACTATCGATTAGGTTAAAAAAGTGCCCCTACACATGCAAAAAACTAATTAAAAGGGCAAAAGAGACGAAGTAAGGGATAGGTACTCATTCCCGACCGCTTTCAGTTAGTGTCACTGAAGTTCTTAGAAGAGGGAATGCTTCATAATTAGACTAGGGGCCTTATGCCAAGGGTGACTTATCTGTCAGCTTTTCCACTATCTAGCTGGTACATTAGCTAGTTGTGCTAACAAGAACGCCAAAGAAAGAGAAGCTGGAACTAGTGTATACAAATATGTGTGGACCAGCTCCTGTAACTTCTTTGGGAGGCTCACGCAATCATGTCACCTCATTGATGATTCCACAAGAAGGTATGGGTTTATTTTTTGAAAAATAAATATGATGTGTTTGTTACCTTTAAAAGATGGAAAGCTAAAGTTGAAAATCAGACAAGTCTAAAGCTAAAATGCCTGAAGTCTGACAATGGAGGTGAGTATGAAGTCAAGAGTTTAAAGCATTCTGCTCTGAGAATGGGATCAAAATGATCAAGATAGTTCCTGGAACATAGGAACAAAATGACGTTGATGAGAGGATGAACAGAACCCTGAATGAACGAGCCAGAAGTATGAGAATATATTCTGGATTGCCGAATTATTTTGGGCCGAGGTTGTCAACACGAAAGCTTACCTCATAAACATGGGACCCTCTGCACCACTGAATTTTGAAATTCCTGCGGAGGTATGGATAGGAAAGGAGGTAACTCTCTTACATCGAAAATTATGTTGCTTATGTGCATGTAAACTCTAATGATAGAGATAAGCTTGATCCTAAAGTCAAGAAATTTTTCTTTATTGGCTATGGTGAGGATAATTATGGTTATCAATTATGGGATGATCAGAATAGAAAGATCCTACGACACAGGAATGACATATTTAATGAAAATGTGATATACAAGGACAAGCTTGAAGTAGAACCCTCCACCAGCAACAAACAGACATCTGAAACAATTGAGTTATAAGAAATCTCAGAAAATGAAGTGGCTATAGGGATTACAACTTATTCAGAAATTGAAGATGAAGAACCAGAAGCCGAATCTAGATCAGAACCAAAACCAAACCAAAACCAGAGATAGAATAAAATGCAGAACCAAATTCGGAGTCAAGACTTGAATCAAATTTGGGATCAGTTACTTCTGAACCTACATTAAGTAGATCTGAAAGAGTTAAGAATACTCTAGATAGGTTAACTCTCTATCTCCACTATTTACTTCGGACTGATGCTGGAGAACCAAAAGATTTTGTTGAAGTAATGCAGGTGATAAACTCTGATAAGTGGAAGCTGGCCATGAAAGAAGAGATGGATTCTCTTCAAAAGAGTAAAACATGGATACTTACAGAGTTACCTAAAAGAAAAAAAGGCATTGCAAACAAGTGGTCGTACAGGGTCAAGGAAGAGCATGATGGTAAGAAGAGATATAAAACACGATTAGTAGTAAAAGGCTTTCAATAGAAGGAAGGGATTGACTACACTGAGATCTTCTCACCTGTAGTCAAATTAACTACTATCAAGTTGATAAGTATCCTAGCTGCAGAAAATTTACATTTGGAGCAGCTAGATGTTAAAACTACTTTCTTGCATGGTGACCTTGAAGACATCTACATGAAGCAACCTGAAGGTTTCTAAGTTTCTGGTAAAGAAAACCTTGTGTGTAAGTTGAAGAAGAGTTTGTATGGTTTGAACAAGCTCCCCGACAATGATACAAGAAATTTGATGGATTTATGCATAACAATGATTTCACGCGATGTGAGATGGACCATTGATGTTATATAAAAAATCTATATCATTTTACTGTTGTACATTGATGACATGCTAATCGCAGGATCTAGCATAAAAGAGATCATCATGGTTAAGCAACAACTAGCGCAGGAGTTTGAAATGAAAGATTTAGGACCAACTAATCAAATGCTTGGGATGAGGATTAGCAGAAACAGGTAGGAAAGAACCTTAAAGTTGTCTCAAGAAAAGTACATTCAGAAGGTACTAAGAAGGTTCAGTCTTCATGATGCAAAGACCAGAAACACTCCACTAGGAAGCCATCTTAATATGTCAAAGGACCAATCACCAAAGACATATGAAGAAAGAAAGTACATGTCCAAAGTTCCATATGCCAGCAGTAGGAAGTTTGATGTATGCTATGGTTTGTACTAGACTTGACATAGCCCATGCAGTTAGAGTAGTTAGTAGATACATGTCAGATCCAGGAAAGGACATTGAGAAGGTTTAAAATGGATATTGCGATATCTCAAAGGCACCTCAGGTATGACACTTTGTCTTAAAAAGAGAAATATCATCTTACGAGGTTTTGTGATGCAAATTTAGGCGCCGATTTGGATAGTCGAAAAAGTACCACAAGCTACGTGTTCACCTTGGTGGTACTGCTGTTAGCTGGATGTTAGACTTCAGAAAAGTGTTGCTCTATCTACCACAGAAGTAGAGTATATGGCAATTTTAGAAGATGGAAAAGAGATGATCTGGCTTAAGAACTTTCTTAAAGAGCTAGGTAAAGAGCAGGACAATTGTGAGCTTTTGAGAGCTAGACATAGTGCAATACATCTTGCCCAAAAATTCAGTATTTCATGCAAGATAAAAGCACATCCAACGGAGGTATCATCATATCCGAGAGTTGATAAGTGAATAAACTATTTCCCTGCAGAAGATACCAGGATCGAAGAACCCGTCAGACATATTGACCAAAGTTGTCGGTATTAATAAATTGAGGTTGTGCATCGCTTCAGTTAGCCTTCAAGATTGATAATGTGAAAGCGACAATAGAGAATAGCAATTTTTTTAAAATTTTCTTTCTTGATGTATATGGGTTTGAGCTGGAGATTAAAAGGAACAAACTCAGTTGTAAAATGAACAGTGAAAGAAGAAAAAAAAGGCAAAGAAGGACATGTATGTTGCTTCAAAAGTTAGCAACAACAAAATCCACAGTGTGAGGAAAGAAGAAAATGTGTGAGTTGATATCGGCACATGCAAGAATAGTACTGTTCATATTATGATATTTGCCTATAACTAGGCATCCCTTTCCTCAATTGTAAATCATCCCTCGACTTCTTCTTTCTCTTTAATTAATAAAGAGCTATTCTTTGTGTGGCCGTGGAGTAGACAAAAATTGCCAAACCACGTAAATCTTGTCTTGTCTTCTCTTGTACAATTTACTGCTTTTCTCTTTTAAATATTTTTTCTCTTCTATTAGGCTGACACGCTTCCCAACACTATTGTCATCTTCAAATTCTGGGTCCGCCTATGATTACTCCCATGCACCAAAGGAAAAAGAGGGCAAAAGACAAAAAAGAAAAGGGGAAAAATTGCTTGAGCGCAGATGAATTAAATCATGACAATAAGTAAAAAGGAGCATAGTTTAGTATTTAAGAGTGAAATATATAATATCACAATATGCTCAGATATGGCCTAGAGAACTGGATTCACTACACCATCCTACACATACAAGGAGCTTCATCGACCATACATATTTAGAGTTGAGGTGTGTTCACAAACTTAAAAGGAAAAAAAACGAGGAGACGGATCTAGAGCGGGTTCTGCGAATACAATTGAGCGTGTTACTTTGTACTAGGATTACGACATACACATATCCGACAAAGTAATGCTTATAGGTATAATAAGATCACATTCATAATTCCGAACTCATGGACTCTAGATTCTGAATTCATGTTTGCTCAGTAATAAGCCATAGATTTTGCTTTTCTCTTGGAATAATCACAAATAAGAACCCCACCATGTAACTGCACAGCTTCGTGACTATTGATAACTCTCTCTTCAACTGCATAAGCTGGTTTTAACTGAACAATATGAGATTTCTGAGGTTGGTTTTGGTAATAAAACCAATTTTTATAGGTCGTTTTAACAGGCGCAGCGAAAGAAGGAGAAATAGACGGCCTTCCCTTTCTTCCATAGCGTTGTTCGTCAAGAAGAGCAAAGGCTTCTTGGCCTATCTTTGAAATATCTTTCTTGTTGGGTGCCATCTGAGAGTTGGCTGCAAACTTTAGTTATGTGTAAAGAGCTGGTATTCTGCTTAGCAAAAGAAAGGAGAGAAGTTGGTTGTGTTTATTTGAGGACTAATATGGATATAGGACTTCTATTTATAGGCATTGGTTAAACCATAGAAAAATAGAAGAAAACTTTAATAAAAAAAGTTTAAGATGTACGGTATAAAAGAATATTTGCATGTAACTCTATTAAATAAGAACACTGGTAAGCTACATATAACATGCAAATTATATTGATAGTGTAAATTTTTATTAAACTATGAGTGCATGCATATATAACTTAAATTGTCAGTTAAATGAATCTTGGTTTAATGTAATTTGACCAAAATACAGTAATATTGACTAGCTAGCAACTAAAAATCTGCTATTATTTATGTGGTAAAACAAAGAATAATCATGTGGAGGTGATAGTTACTTTCTCAAAGAAATTAAGAAAAAGAAACAGCAAAAAGGATACAACGTATATATGTTGCGGTGAATCAGATTCCTTCTGAGCTTCAAACGTTAGTTAATATTCCATTACTCCAAATTAAAAATAAATTAATTCATCATTAGAGAATTATTAAGCATCTGATTAACTAAGTTGCTCCTAAAAGTATGACCTTTCTAATCCCCTTCTTATGTACTTTAAGCAATAGTAACAGAGAAAAGTAATTAAATACTAATCCCTTTGCATCTAATATGAGAGTTCTGTGGATATTGGATTCTAGGGAATATTATGCTTTCTAATATCCTAGGATTAATTTTGATCATAACTATATGACTAGTAATGGATCATATGTACTAGTAATTCCACTACTTAGTTAATATCTTATAAAGGACAATCTAGTGCACCAAACATTTTGTTGGGATTTTAAGTATTTAATGATATATTAATGCTTTAAATGGGTGAATGGGAAATGGAGGGGAAAATAAAATATTTGAGTAATATTTGAGTTTCCC
Organism: Nicotiana undulata; assembly: GCA_005239495.1. Taxonomy (NCBI): domain Eukaryota; kingdom Viridiplantae; phylum Streptophyta; class Magnoliopsida; order Solanales; family Solanaceae; genus Nicotiana; species Nicotiana undulata. Next base: position 716 of record ML256220.1, on the reverse strand, counting down.
TCCTTAATTGTCCCACATAGGAAGAGGAAAAGACTTTTGATGGGTATATAAAAAATTGCTCTTCTTCTAGCTAATAAAGAGTTGAGAAGAAAGCAAGCCTCGCGTCGTCGTCGTCGTCGCTCGCTCGGCTCGGCCTCAATGACAAAAAGTGTGAATGCTTCCACGCCTCAATGAAACTCCAGAGACTGAACGCTTTCTCGTCATTGAGGCGTGGAAGCATTCAGACTTTTTGTGCAAGAATTACATTCTAATAAAAGTCTTAATGTCTTTGTATAACGTCTACAGTGGCGTGGAAACGTCAAAAGAATTGTGGAGTNTACCTTCAGCAAGGAGATCGTGAATAATCACTTGCAATTCCTGGACTTGGGTAATAACAGACTTGCTATCTACCATCTTGTAGTCCAAAAACTTTGCAGCAACAAACTTCTTCAACCCGGCATCTTCAGTTTTGTATTTCTTTTCAAGCGCACTCCACAATTCTTTTGACGTTTCCACGCCACTGTAGACGTTATACAAAGAATCCTCCAGCCCGCTTAGAATGTAATTCTTGCACAAAAAGTCTGAATGCTTCCACGCCTCAATGACGAGAAAGCGTTCAGTCTCTGAAGTTTCATTGAGGCGTGGAAGCATTCAGACTTTGATGAACTTCTGGAGACTTAGAGTAGTCAAGTAGAAGAACATCTTCTGCTGCCAGCGCTTGAAATCAAGCCCGGAAA
>MDKH01090451.1:0-10863 GCA_005239495.1 Nicotiana undulata | reverse complement strand
ATATATATATATATATATATATATATATGTGTGTGTGTGTGTGTGTGTGTGTGTGTGTATGGGTCGGGTTGCACGCCGCAACAAGTCTTATGTCTATACATATGTGTAGATCGGGTTGTACGCCGCAACAGGTGTTATGGCTATATGTGGATCGGGTTGCGCGTCACAACAGGTATTGTACGGTGCTGAGTGATTGAGTGTGCTGAGTATTGAACACGGTGAGAGAGAATACGAGAAAGTGATATTGAGTACTCTGAGAGTGTGAGTACACGAGTTCATCGATGCATTGCATTTGACATGCGTACTTGAGATACATGCATAGGGATACATTTCCTTCTCCTACCCGGTTTTGATAACATTTATGATTTTACCTGTATCTTGACATGTAGGCTGTCACGACCCCAAATCCTAACCGACCGTGATGGTGCCTATCGTGGAACTAGGCTAGCCAACTATCACATAATTACATTTTTCTTTTCAAAATTTCTCAAAATCATTATCAATATATCATAAAACATATATAAATCTCTAAATTTTTAAGCAAAATAGACAAAGCTAAACAGACTACAACCATCCCCAAGATCCGGAGCCAACAGGTCATGAGCATCTAAGATTACTACCAAGAATACTATTGTCACAATACGTAAATCTCGGGACGAAGAACTAAGTACGAACAAGAAAGGGAAAACGGAGATGCTGCGGACGCTGACAGCTACCTCGATGACCCGACTCCGACTCCGTGCGTAACAAGATGGCTAACGGTCGGTACCGACACCTGAATCTTTACACAGAGGTGCATAGAGTAATGATGAGTACGCCAACTCAGTAGTAATTAAAATAAATCAGGTCTTGAGTAGTAAGAAACACACAAGATCAAATCATCTAGTCACAAAAAATAGTCTTTCTTTGCAGCAGTGTATACATTAATTCAGTACGCTTTAAAAGCCAATTTCAGTAAAATTCCTTTGAAAATGTGATTTACAACGGTTTCAGTAAAATAACCAAAAAGTATTAGTTTAAAAATGAAATGAATCATAAATAGTCACTCAGGTAAAACAAGTATCATAAACCGCCCTGGAGCAAAACATCAGTCACTCAGCACCTCACAATCACTCAGTATCAGTCACTCAGCACCTCACTGTCACTCATACCTCCCAATTATTCATCACTCTTCACTCGTCACTCGCACTTAGTAGGTACTTGCGCTCACTGGGGGTGTACAGACTCCGGAGGGGCTCCTACAGCCCAAGCGATATAACAAGCCAAATCATGGCAATAATCACTCTGGCACTCGACCTCTCACATATCATAACAGTGCATTAAGCTGCGGCGTGCAACCCGATCCAAAAATATCCTCACAATATCGGTTCTCGGCCTCACTCAGTCAGACTCTCAGAATGCCACTCGGTCCATAAATATATGGGGTTCTCGACCCAAAACAATATTTACATCATGAATAATAATATCAACAAATCTGAGTGTCAAAACAGTTTAACAAGAATGACTGAGTGTAAATCATAGTTACCACGTGAGGAATATCAAGAAAACAGCCCCAAGGGGTTTAAACAGATCGGCATGAGGCCCCAAACATGGCTTACAACCCAATATATCAAAAACATTGAAATACTAATTATCATATGATTTAAAAGCAGTTTCGCAACTCAATAGTTGCCTCGAGAAAAACCAATTCCAATTTTCCCAATTCGTGTACGCCACACACTCGTCATCCAGTGTGTACGTCACTCCAAAACAGTGAAAAGATGCTAAGTCCGGGGTTTCATACCCTCATGACAAGATTTAAAGTCATTACTTACCTCAAACCAGCCCGAAAAGCTACTCCGCCATACTCTTGCCCCTCGAATCGGCTCCCAAATGCTCCGAGTCTATCAAAATCATATTAATAACATCAAAATTTGCTAGGGAGATGAAACCAAATCAAAAACTATCAAAATTAGGCACAATTCCCGAAATTGGCCAAACTCGACCCCCAGGCTCACATCTCGGAATTCAATAAAAATCACAAAACTAGAATCCTCATTCCCTCACGAGTCTATACATATCAAGAACACTGAATTCGGAGTCCAAATGACCCCTCAAATCCCCATTAGAAGGTCTCTTAATCTCAAGCCCTAATTACCCCCTTTTACACTGATTTCCCCCAAATTAACACCTCTAATTAGGTCTTTAATCAGTTATAATCAAGTTATGAAGTCAATAATCTTACCTCCAAGTGATTCCCATTGGTTTCCTCAAAAATCCCTCTCAAAAGCTTCAATCCCGTTCAAAAATGGTGGAAAAGTGACGAAGGGTCGCGTACTTGACTATTTAATACTGCCCAGGAATTTCCTTCATCGCGATCGCGGACTTCCAGTCGCGATCGCGGAGCATAAAATAAATCGGCTCCTCGACAACTCTACGCGATCTCGAAACATTCCACGTGATCGCGAACCTTCACCTCACAGACCAGTGCGATTGGTGCCACAACCACGCGTCGCGAAGAACATCCCCCTCAGCTCCTACCCAGCTCACTACTTTATGATTTACCTGTATCTTGACATGTAGGCATAGGGATGTACTTTCCTCATGCTATATGAAAATGAAACATCTTATTTATTGTTGAAAGGATTTTTGTGAAAATCACAGTTTTCAAACTTACTCATATTTTTGGCAATTTCGGTAAAAGATTTGGGTTTTTACTGTGATACTTTAAAAGCATGTCTAATTTCTGGAACTTTGAACGAGCTGAGCATTTTATTTTTGAGATTCTTCTTTTATTACTTGTAATATGTTGTTATGAACTGTTGTTGTCATTGGTGTTGGACCGACCTTTGTTCTAGCTCGTCACTACTTTAAACCTAAGGTTAGGTTTGTTACTTACTAAGTACATGTAGTCGGTTGTACTCATACTACACTTCTGCACCTTGCATGCAGCTATTGGCTATTGATGTTTTCGTGTTCGATGGGAGATGGATTTGAAGATGTACCTGCGTTCTGGTTGTAACTGCCTCTTGTTTATGGTAGCCTTAGATTCATACAACTCTGTTTATGTACTTTTTGAACATATGTATTTAATTCTTACCAGGTTTGTAAACTCTATTCTTAGAAGCTCATGATTTGTACTACCAGTCCTTGGGGAATGTATCAGATTCAAATATTTCTTTAATTAATATCTTTATTAGTTGTTATTGGAATTTGGTTTGTTGTTAATTGGCTTACCTAGCGGGTTGGGTTAGGTTCCATCACGACTAGTTGGAATTTGGGTCGTGACAAATTGGTATCAGAGCTCTAGGTTCATAGGTTCTACAAGTCATGAGCAATTGTCTAGTAGAATCTTGTGGATCGGTATGATGACGTCCATACCTATCTTCGAGAGGCTACAAGACATGTAGGATATACTTCCCATCTTTCTCTCCTTATTGTGCGACATTGATTCACCTTGAAATGTAACTCTTTGAATTTCCTCCACGTATTCATATGCGCATGTGAGCGCTCGGTATCAATTGTATATCGACGGCTTGTGATTCCATGGGTGAGGTACGAGATGTGATCTTGGCATGCCGATGATGGGAGAGTCTGGATGAATGGAGGCCAGGTTTTGACTGTAGCTTGAACACAGAGATTTTAGTTGTGTGAGCACGTGATGTGGTGATGTGGGATCACCTTCGGGTATGTGCATGGTAAGGTTACACGGTGATTTGATGGCTTAAGAACAACTCTGTCACATTCGAGGACGAACGTATGTTTAAGTGGGGGAGGATGTAACGACCCGATGGTCGTTTTGAGCATTTGCACTTCCCTTGGTAGTTTACGCGCATGATTAGCTCTGTAAGATGTATTATGACTTATGTGAATCGTCGGTTTTGGTGTTCAGGTTATTCGGAATTGATGTGGAAGGATGAATTTTATTGTTGAAGCTTTAAATTGGAAGAGTTGACCAAGTTTGACTTTTACTAATTTGACCCCGAAATGGAGTTTTAATGGTTCCGATAGGTCCAAATGGTGACTTTTGACTCGGACATATGCCCGGATTTGTATTTGGATGTTTCTAGAAGGATTCAACACAAATTGCCGAAAGTTGGAAATTTGAAGGATTGGAAAGTTCATAAGTTTGACCAAAAGTTTACCTTTTGATATCAGATTCGTATTATGATTCCAGCAACTGGAATAGCTTTGTTTTGTCATTTGGGACTTGTGTACAAAATTTGGGTTCATTTCGAGTTGATTTGGTATGTTTCGGTGTGCGTTTTGGAAGTTGAAAGTTGAAAGTTAAAAGTTCTTTAAGTTCGATTTGAGGTGCAGTTCGTCGTTTTGATGTTGTTATGCGTGATTTGAGGCCTTGAGTAGGTCCGTATTATGTTATGGAACTTGTTGGCATGCTCGGACGTGGTCCCGAGGGGCTCGATCACGTTTCAGTTTGTTTTCGAACCATTTTCCTTCATTTTTGTATTGTTGGTATGTTCAGGTTTCTCGTGCCCCAATTGGTCTTCGCGATCGCGAAGTATGAGATGCGATCGTGTAGAGGGAGAACTAGAGCTTAGTAGTTTCTTATTTGCGGTCACGATTAGAGAGCCGTGATCGCGTAGCTTTAAATCGGATACTATCCGCGTTTGCACAAGTCAGATCGCGTTCGCATAGTGATGGGATGAGGAGCTGGGGCTAGAGAGTTTCTTCAAAGCGTTCGCGTAATATTGGACGCGTTCGTGATGATGTGAGGCAGTGTTGTTCGCGTTCGCATGAGTTTTAGTGCAGTCGCGTATTGCTTTTGTTGAAGGCAGTGTGCCTGTTCTTCGCGATCGCCTAGCTTTGTCTGTGATCACATATGGTATTTTCTAAGGCAGTGTTTTTTCGTCTTCGCGATCGCGATGGTATTTCCATGATCGCGATCATTGATTAGTCCAGTGATTATAAAGTACTCTATTTCGAGTTTTGAACATCGATTTGGAGTCGGATTTGAGTGAAACTAGTATGGTTGGATTCGTAATTGAATGGGTTATAATTTTGTCTATCCCAAGGTGCGGGCCCGAGTTGGGATTTTGGTCTATTTTGGGATTTTGATTAAAGATTCGACTTTTTTCGATTGGGATTAGTTTCCTTAGCATTGTTTGATGTGTTTGAGTTATTTTGGGTTAATTTTGAGCCGTCCGAATGTCAGAACGCGTGAGATGGAATTTTCGGAGCATCGCCTGGATTGCTCGGTATTGGAATTGTCTTGTTCGAGGTAAGTAACACTTCTAAACTTAGTGTTGAGGGTATGAAACCCCGAATTACGTGTTATGTGTTTGGAGTTGAGGTGTCACACATGCTAGGTGACGGGAGTGTGGGCGTGCACCGTGTGAATTATGACTCTGCTATTTCTGTGGGACTGTGTAGTTACCTGAACGTACATGTAACCAGGAAATTTCTAGGTACTTGAGCTCTTGAGCTGTGATCCATGTTAGAAACCCTGTTTAGGCAACATGCTTATTCTGTTGAGACCCACCGAAGTCATTTCAACTGTTGAGCTATCTACTTTCATTGCACTTACATACTGAGTCATACACTTTCATATGCATATCATATCTCATTCTCTATTGTTATTTATTGATACATCATATCATCATTTTTGGGCTAGTTTCATGACATTTTGAGCCCGTGAGGGAGAGACTAGAGAGATTGATGACTGAGTGAGTCCGAGGGCCTGAGTGAGAGTGATATTATGGGATCGGGTTGCACGCCGCGACATGTTATATTGATTACACTTATGGGATCGGGCTGCACGCTGCAACAGGTTTTACTAATTTATGATGGCGCTTGGGCTGAAGGAGCCCCTCCGGAGTCTGCACACACCCCCAGTGAGCGTAGTTGCTTATATACACACACACACATATATAAATATAAATATATATATATATATATATATATATGTGTGTGTGTGTGTGTGTGTGTGTGTATCGGGTTGCACGCCGCAATGGGTCTTATGGATATATGTGTATCGGGTTGCGCGTCGCAGCAGGTATTGTACAGTGCTGAGTGATTGAGTGTGTTGAGTACAGTGAGAGATAATGCGAGACAGTGAGATTGAGTACTCTGAGAGTGAGAGTACACGAGCTCATCACTGAGATGCATTGCATTTGACATGCGTACTTGAGATACATTTCCTTCTGCTACCCTATTCTGGTGACATTTATGACTAAAAATGAAACATCTTATTTATTGTTGAAAGGATTTTTGGGAAAATCACAGTTTTCAAACTTACTCATATTTTTGGCAATTTTGGTAAAAGATTTGGGTTTTTACTGAGATACTTGAAAAACATGCCTAATTTCTGGAACTGTGAACGAGCTGAGCATTTTATTTCTGAGATACTTCTTTTAGTACTTGTACTATGTTGTTGTTATTGATGTTGGACCCGACCTTTGTTCTAGCTCATCACTACTTTCAACCTAAGGTTAGGTTTGTTGCTTATTGAGTACATGGGGTCCGTTGTACTCATACTACACTTCTGCACCTTGCGTGCAGATGTTGGCTGTTGATGCTGCCGTGTTCGATGGGAGATGGATTTGAAGATGTACATGTGTTCCGATTGTAGCTGCCTCTTGTTCATGGTAGCCTTAGATTCATAAAATTTTGTTTATGTACTTTTCGAACAAATGATGTATTTAATTCATACCATATTTGTAGCTCATGATTTGTACTACCAGTCCTTGGGGAATGTATTAGATTTAGATATTTCTTTACTTAATTACTTTATTAATTGTTATTGAAATTTAGTTAGTTGTTAATTGGCTTATCTAGCGGGTTGGGTTAGGTGCCATCATAACTAGTTGGAATTTGGGACGTGACATGTATACCAGATGACTAATAGATAAAATGTTACTAAAGAGTTGCAACTTTTCATGTAAGGCTGCAACTAAAAAATGGTTGTTTTATAAAACGGCCATTTACGCAAACCGCCTAATTCAAATTAAAACGAGAAAAACAAAATGGAGGGAAAAATTAAATTACTATTATAGAAACGGTCTAATTTGTATTAAATAATATTGCATTAATATTAACAAATAAATTTGGTTCCAAAAATTAATCAATTAATCAATCAGATCATTTGACCAAATCCGAAGCCGAAGTCGAAGTCGAGCCGAGCGAGCGACGACCACGACGCCGCGAGGCTTGCCTTTTTCTCAACTCTTTAAGAGCTAGAAGAAGTGCAATTGTATATATACCCATCAAAACTCTTTTACCCCTCCAATATGGGACAATGTCCCTTTGTCAAAGAGCGAAATTCAAAATATTTCATTTTTCCTCCATTTCACATTCACCTTATTTTAAGCTTTAAGAAGATTAAGCCCAACAATCCCCTACATGAATGGGGAATGGCTATATCACGGAAATATGCATGAAAAACTGTGTGATTTTCAATCAAGGATTAATCGTATCTGGATAAGTAGGTTTCCCTTTGAACTTTCTGTTGTGAACTTATGTCGGATATACTCGATCAATCGATAGACTTGATATCTTTGAATTGTCGAACTTTAGTGTATACCTAGACAACCATAAGTCACACAATAAACCCTTAACCGTCTTTGGTTTTCATTGTTGTGTTTGTTTCAACCATGAAAACCGCCTAGTTTGATAAGTGCGTAAAGAACTGGCATTGCAAAATTCTCCTTGAAGCGGCTAACACTTCACACTTACATAGGTGATTCCTAAATGTATCATCCCGTAGATACACTCTTTTATATACCTCGTATCAAATTTAGAAACCATTAAAAAGTCTTAATGCTTTATTCTTGCTACTGAACATTGTCTCATCACGAGAATGAACCAAAATTTTAGTTGACAATGTTGAACCGTCATTAATGACTTTGTTTGATCTCCTTGAACCTAGATCATGGGATCTCCAGTCTTCTAGGTAGTGTTACAGCCACAATGACTTGTCCTCAGCCATAGTCTCATTCCCCTAGATGATCTTTCAACTACCTCTCTAGTTAGGCCTTCTGTAAGCGGATCCGACACATTATCGCTTGACTTTACGTAGCCAGTTATGATGATCCCCCCTAGAGAGTAGTTTCCTAACGGTTTACCGTTATACATAACGCTCCTATCATTGCCGCTTGACTATCGCAATGCATGCATATTGGAGCCAACGATTTGGGCCAAAATGGAATATCTTCCAGGAAATTTTGAAGCCATTCAACTTCTTCACTGACTTTATCTAAGGCTATAAACTCAGCCTCCATTGTAGAACGGACAATACAAGTTTGTTTGGACAACTTCCAAGATACCGCTCCTCCACCAATGGTGAATACATATCCACTTGTGGATTTAAAATCAATTGAATCGGTGATCCAATTTGCATCGCAATATCGTCAATCACCGCAGGATAATTATTGTAATGCAAAGCAAACATCTTGGGTATGTTTTAAATATTCCAAAATTCGTTTCATCCCCATCAAATGGTATTGACCTGGATTACTCGTGTATCGACTCAATTTACTTATAGCACAAGCTATATTTGGTCGAGTACAATTCATGATATACAGTAAATATCCCAACACACGAGCATAATCCAATTGTGATATGCTTTGGCCTTTGTTCTTTGCAAGTGCAAGATTCACGTCAATTGGAGTCTTTGCAACTTTAAAATATAAGTACTTGAATTTTTCAAGTACTGTTTTAACATAATGAGATATCGACAATGCCAAACCTTAAGGTGTCTTATGGATCTTAATACCCAGAATTAAATCGACAACTCTCAAGTCTTTCATATCAAACTTGTTAGTTAGCATACACTTAGTCTCATTTATGTTGGCAATGTCATTACTCATTATCAGCATATCATCCACATATAAGCAACAATGACTATGTGATTTGCAACATTATTAATGTATACACATTTATCACATTCATTTATCTTAAAATCATTTGACAACATTGTTTGGTCAAATTTTGCATGCCATTGTTTGGCTGCTTGTTTTAGTCCGTAAAGAGACTTAACAAGTCTACATACCTTCTTTTCTTTACCTAGAACTACAAATCCTTCAGTTTGTTCCATGAAAATTTCTTCCTCCAAATCTCCATTTAAGAAGGCCGTTTTGACGTCCATTTGATGAATTTCAAGATCATATATTGATCGGCGCCCACCTATACCACTAGAGAGTAGCAAGACAGGGGTCGAAGCAGCTTTTACCCGAACGGGTCGGGATCGATTTCCACAGAGAGCTATGTATGTGGGAGTTGAGTGTCTAAGTGAACTAGTGGTGTGTCATTCCCTTAATTACACTTCTCACCAACAGGTTTTGTAACTATGCTATGGTTTAGTCTAAATGAAACTATGAACTAGCTAACTAATATCTTTTTGAGGATTTTCTCAGTTAATAAAGGGACTAAGGCTGTGACTTCCTCCTAGGTGGGTGGCTAATAGGTTCTAAAATTGAGAATGACCTTGTGAAATGTGGGTGAATGACTTAACCTCATGACTAACATACTCACCCAATACCTCTCGGTAATTTAGGTGACTTTGCCCGAATTGGCCTTCTCAAGCACAATTGGGTGTTTTCATTGAATCACATGAATTAGCTCAAGTTGGGTATATATATCTCTAGCTTCCACCCTTTTATTGGGGCTATCAATCTCTTGAGTTTGCCCAATACCTTGTTAGCCTAATTACCTAGACTTCGGTCATCTTTCTCAAGAGTGACCCTAGTCATGAAGGCTTGAAATAGTGTTTACAACCATTAAATATGAGATTTATGCACAAATTAGGCTAAAGACCAAATTTCCATACACAAATCATCCTAAAATTGAAAACCCATTATTGACCCACACTAAGGTTGGGTCACAACCCTAGCTTAAGGGTCTAGCTACTCATAATTGAAGAAGAAACTAAAATAGGAGATGAAATTAAGCTCATAAATGTAAATTACAAGATAGAAATTGAAGAACTATTGTGAAAGCTAAGCTAAAATTACTCAAAATAGTCAACAAACACTATTCACGTGTTCCCTTAACAGTTGATGACCTAAAAATGAGAAAAAGATCTATTTATACTAGGCTGAAAATAGTGGAAAATTGCCCCTACGGAGAATTCGCTCCCAACGTATTTCTGAGCGCTGCAGCGGAAAAATAGACGTTGCAGCGGTCTTAGAGTGTGTAGCCTCTCTGTGTAACGACCCGGTCTGTCGTTACGTGAAACCTGCATTTGTAATTGTTGTTGGTGACTTATTATATATTGGTTATTCTATTATTAATGTGTTAGAGTTGATAGGCTTGAAATCGAAATGGTTAAATGAGAATTTAGTCACTTAGTCCTTGAGAACAGCCTTAAAATGGGAAAAGTCAACTAAGAGTTGACTTCTTGGTAAACGACCTCAGAATACGTATTTTATGGTTCGGATAGCTTCGTTAGGTGATTTGGGAATTAGGAGTGTGTTCAGAATATTTTTAGGATGCCCGATGTAGAACTAGGCTTGAATTGGCGAAGTTAGTATTTTGGCGAATTCTAATTGATAGGCGAGATTTTGATCCGAGGGTCGGAATGGGATTCCGAGAGTTGCTGTAGCTTAGTTAGGTCATTTTGGACTTGCCCGCAAAATTTTAGGTCATTCGGAGATGGTTTGGTTGGGTTTTTGATCAAATGCGTGTTTCGGAAGTTTTTGGGAATCATAGGCTTGAATTGAATGAGAATTAATGGTTTTGATGTCGGTTTTGGTGTTTTAATGGCTCGACAAAGTTTGAATAACCATGTTGGATAGGTTGGTATGTTTGGTCGGGGTTCCGAGGGGCTCGGGTTTGAATTCGGGCGTTAAACGGGAAGTTGGAAATCATAAATGCAGCTGAAGCTGCTACTGCTGGTGCGATCGCACCTGCGATGCTTGGGCCGCAGGT